>MNCI01035665.1:180232-261889 GCA_015680685.1 Gnetum montanum
ATGGGAATTTGAGGTGAGGTCAACTAGTAAAGTGCAAAGTTCTATAAAATGACTATTTGAGGGAGAAGGACTAAGATATTTTAATAAGTTCTACAGGGTATGTATTTTGTGTGCTTTAGGATTAAAGTATACCTACCCTAGTGCCATAAAATGTATGGGATTAATAAAGAGTTATTTAGCATAAAAAGCAATTTTTGAGATATGTGTAGATGAAAAACAAATTGTCATCACTGAGGATCTAGTTACACTGAGGTATTAGTTGGGATTCCCAGAGACAGAAATAAAGATTGACATTTCCAAGTTGGATTTAGTAGAATTGGCAATTGGAGAGGAGTGGATAGGCTTTGAAAAGAGAGATGCCATCAATATGCACAAGGGAAAAAATGAAGACTTAAAAAAGTTATTTCTTTTATCTATTGAATGGTTGTTTTGCAATAAGATATGTCAGAAATGGGAGATCATACCTATGCAATTATACGAGTTGTATGGAGCAATGATCCAAGGAAGCATAGTTGACTAGACACCTATGATCTATTAAGGGGTGGTAGAAGAAATGAAAAAACTATCCCATGAGTACAACAAAGGTAAGAAAAAGAGAATGCGATAAAGGCTCACTTTTGACTTTTACTATAGATTAATAAAAGTTATAACAACATTGTTTGTCCAAGAAGGAAAAATGCAAGAAGATATTACTTCAAAGGTAGACTTCAGGCCCCCTCTCTACCAATACTTATAGAGTTTAATGTCTACTTATAGCATTGGTGGTAGTAGTCCTTTGATGTTGGTGCCAAGAACAAGAGAAGAGGTTGGGTCTTCAATGTTGAAAAGCATTAAGGAACCTTAGATGAAGTAAGTAGAGATACCAAAGCAAAAAAGGAAGGAATTTTGGAGAGCACCTACAAAAATATGGAAAAAGGATGAACATCAAGAGGAAATCTCTTTATGAGGAAGAAATCTCCTCCTATACCCTAGAAGTTAAAGTCTCCCAAAGAGGTTAGAAGAAAGAATAAATAAGCTTGTTAATTTCTATAAGTTTAGTAGCTTCTTCCAATTCTAATTAACATAGCCTAATTTCTAATTTTAACATTTTTAGAAATGATTATGATACTAAAACTTAGTTATTTTTCAAAAGTTGATCATGATAGAAAAGTAATGGAATAGGAGACTAAGAGGCTACATTTTAGTCTTCCTTTGATCTCAAAAGGTCATAAGGAAGGAATGAGTATGAAGAAGATGAACTTCTTACTTGACATATTTTCATCAAAGAAAAATAAAGGGAATAGAAAAAAATTTTCTTCTTTTAAATTTAAAACTCCATGAAATAGGCCAAGAAGAACAAGAGAGTGAGGCCAAAGATAAGGGTAAACTTCAATAATTGGGGATCTTGCCTCCACCTCTAGCAGATGTTACTTCTTCACTAAGAAATCTAGTTTTGAATGATGTAGAGGTTTGCAAGTATATAAAGGAAGTAACTAACTCTAAGCTTTTAATGAGTATAATCAACCTTGCATTGAAAGTGTGTATAGGAATCTTACAAATGTAGAAAACACTTAACCATTTTCTTCTCTTTATCAGAGATGAAAAGAAAATCTAGTCTTATGTAAAAGACAAGCAGATGATGTTGAAAGGCTTAGCAAAGGATATAGAGAGGAAGTTGAACTTGGTTTCTTTATGAGAATGTAAATGAATTAAAATATTATTACTATATAATAATGTTAATTATTAGTGACAAGGAATCTGATGTTCTCTTCTTTATGATGTAGAGATAAAGATTAAGTTAAATAAGAATTAGGTAATGTTTTATGATCCAATAGTAAACATGGATGTAATAGCAAAGAAGATTGCTATATAAAAAATAAAAGAATGACTTTGAATTAAGTTTAGGATACGACATTATTGGCTATAGAGTAGGCCAACACAAATGCCATACTTCTAGTTTCCTTTGAGCAACTATGGAAAGAAAAGGAAGGAAATAAGTATCAAATAAAAATGTTGTCTGACCAAGTAGAATAGTTAAAAGAAAAATTAAGGGAAAATAGCTTAGTTAGAAACAACCCTCCTCACTATGCATATTAAAGAGAAAGGAATAAAGCTATGAAATTCCAAAGATCATTACTAAAAAGGAAGAGGTCAACTTTAGTTATGACTTGTTCCATGACTAGTTTAAGGAATTCTACAATTACATATGAGACTTGGAGAAGGAAGCATCAAATAAATAAGAAGTAGTATAAAAGAAAGCACTGAAAATTATTGAAAGAGAATAAAAGCTTGTTTGTAGACAAGAAAATAAGGAGTCTATTTATTAAACATACCAAACTAGAATAATTTTTTGAAGATTTTACAAATAGTGTGGTGATTACAGCACCAAGGGAAGAAGAAAGAGGCCCTTAGGAAGAACCTATGATAGAAGAGGATGATGATGGTATCATCATAGAAGAATTAAAACCCAATGAAGAAGAGTGGGTATACATTCAATCAAAGATTTCAAGCTCAAATTTTGATGCATTAGACATAACCAACGTGAGTTTGGAGGAGACAAAATAGAGGATACTTGAAATATATAGAGAGACACAACATAAACATCAAAACTTTAGATAATCATTTTATTTTATTGATAAAATAAAAAAAAATTCTTGTCTTAAGTTTTATGTGTAGACATTGGGGAGTGTAGCTAGAAACTAGTAAAGAAGCCTACTCCAATGTAGATTGATAAAGAAGAAGAGGAGGAAGCTCCTAGAGATAAAGAAGACTATAGGATTTCTACTTTTGTATTATTTTGTGTCATTTGTATTTGATACAGAAATCCTATAAAATTTCAAGTGTATTTGACATTTTAAGTTAAAAATATGTCACATCAAATGTTATGATGTGTGTGAGTTGTAAAGATTTATTTATGAAAATAAAGGTAAATTTTCATTTTGTTTCAAGCTAACCATCTTTATGTAATTGATAGTTACAAAATCTACGTGATGCAATGTTAATAACTACATATTAATTTAACATTTTCTGTTAATAACAAGGGATTAAGAAAAAGTCAGAATAAAAATTAATCTATGCTTATTTACCAACCATCATTACTTGATGATAGTAAAAAATAGAAGGGAAATTAAAAGTATTTTTAATAAGTACTAGTAGATATCCACCACTTAGAAGAAAGTGGAAAATAAGCATATAATAATTTGGAAACCTAATCATCCAACATTATTATGTTTGCAATGAACTTTCAAGCAATTGAATGGGAAGGATAAGAGATATGTCAAGTTCTCTAAAGCCTAAATCAACAAACTTAATATCAGAGATAGTCTTACCACTTAAGTTTATCAAATCTATGGTGATAGCTAAGTTCTTAGTAGACAAAGGAAATTTTGGCTTATCCATAGGCTCAAGTTTAATATTAGCTAGTTTTCCACTAAGCTAATAAGATCAAGTTTCTCAATCTAAATGAGAAACACTTGAAATCTATTTTTCCAGTAAGATGAAAATCTCACAATTATGACTAGAATGCTTGTCTCCTGATGTATCAGAGAAGATATAGCTTGTTGTTAAGCTAGTCAAGGGTATCCTACTATTTTGTTGACATCAAGAAATTTACATATGATCATAAAAAGAGCTTCAAACTACATAGAATTTCCTACCATAAATGATAACTTGCTAGAACCTATGACCACTACTCATGTGCTGATAAAAAGGATGAGATTAGTATAGGCTTTATTGAAAGTTACATGATCATGAAGACCAAGATGCTTTATAATAGCCCACGTGATCATGTTAGATCTAGCACCATTATCAACATGAATTAGTAAAATTAAAGCTTTAGGTTATACCTTGATGGTAATGTAGAGTGGTAACTAATAGCTATCTCTCATTTGCAAGTCACTCTTAATGTTCTCACCATGGAAGTTTACGTTATCTCATTCATAATGAGGGACTTGAAGAAAAGAAGATATAACTTCTATTTAAGTATTAATGTTATTTGGAACCACAATCCTCTTAAGAACGTTATAGAGTAATGAATGATACTCTTTAGAGGTTACCACTAGGTCATATAAGGATAAGTTGGTGTCTTTAAAATGGACAATCATGGTCATTTGTTGTAAGAACTGATTGTTTGTAGGATGAGATTCTTGTGAAGTAGGTGCTACCATAAATAGTTATATAGGATTAAATGAATTCAAAAGGCTACTTGAAGAAGTATTCTACATTTGTTTCTAGAATAAAACCTTCTTTACTACCTTGAAAGGTTTCTTCTATGCATTAGTAGCATTCTCTTTCTACTTAGTTAATTGTGACTCATTAGTCTACTAGCCATGGATATGGATTTGTATTTGAGGAGATGAAAAAGAGTGAGTGGATGTTTGAGATGCAGTAGGTGAAGTAACATCCTGAGATTTTGTATGATAAGGAATAAGATGGAAATGAGAAGGATACATAGGTTAGGTAGTAGGAGTGGAATGATGGGATAGACTAGCATGAATATAATAAGGAGGTGAAGAAGAGTAGTTTGGTTTTGATAGTGTAGTGATGTAGTCAAACTAATAAATTACATAAGATTTTTGTGATTGTGAAAATAATTGTTGATTATGCTTGTAGTCAAACTAGTGGTTGAATTAAGATGCTTTAGGTGAGGACTTATGAGTTATGTATTTAAGCTTGAAAGCTGAAATGGTACCTCTAGCTTCCATGGGGTTATAAAATACCTCAAGTTTTTGATTATTTGGATGCATAATGGATGAATCGCACTCCACCTCTATCTTGTCTTTATCTATGATATCTTAAATGTCATATTTTAAATTCCTGTATTTATTTGTATCATGTCCAACAATCTCATAATAGTAGTAGTATTTCTAGTCATACTACTTAGGCACATCAAGATCATGCTCTTTTCTTTGAGAAGGATCCATAGCTATAATTTGTATGCGATTGTACCATGCTCTAGCTTGATCAAAGACCTATTTCTTCTTAAGGTGTTCATTCCTAAGAAGTATGTTTAGGAGTAGAGAGTATCGTATAGGTATTTTGGTCTACTAATCTCTACTTCTATGAAGTTTGTGTTAGGAAGAAGATGATGATGAAATAGTTGATGAAGCATTTTGTTATCCCTTACAAAAAGAAAAAACATCTTGAGAGGTTGATTGTCCCTTCTTTTGTTTTGCAACTTTGTTAACCTTGTTACAGATTGAAAAGAATTCATGATCATTGCATTGAACAATAGCTTCCTCAATGCATTTTATAGTCATGAAAGCATCATTAAAAGAATGAGACTTAGGATAAGCCATCCTCTTCTGAATAGAGTTCATTACCATAACTTTAAAGATGTCTTACAAATGATATTTCTCCAAATGATATGGCAACTTGGTTGATGTTTTTTTTCATTGAGAGATGAACTTGTTGCAAGGCTTATTTGAAGTTTGCTTAATGATAACAAACAACATCATACTTATACTTTGAGGCACATTAAACTTGAAGTGTTCAACAAAGGTTGCAAGTAGTTGCTTTGGATAGGTAATAGATCCATGTGCTAAAAAATATATACCATTCTAAAGCTCTTCCAAAAAGAGAGCTTGAGAAGCATCTCAACATAATGTGTGGGTAAGAATCCATACACATGCATTTATTTTTGAATATGATCACATGATTCATGGGTTCCCCTATTTTACCATTCTATTTTGTGAAAATTAGTAGTGAAACTTCCTTACGTAAGATGAAACACCACAAAATTTTTCATGTTATAATCAAATCCTTATAAGGTAGCTTTTACCCCATGAGACTCAATGAAACATTTCATTGTAAATGTGAAACTTTTAATCCACAATGGGCAATTTCACAAACTTTATACTTTTGGGATCAAAAAATGCTTCATAAATGGTCAAAGCTTCATTCACCAAGTGAAAAAAGTCATCTAGTATCTATATTTTGGCTGGGGAGGGGGAGTTAAAAATGCCTTTTGGAATGTCAAAAAAGATAATTTTATGGGTTTTATGAGGGGTAGATATTTTTCTATGTTGAAAACACATGCAAGGGGTAGATCTCACCTATCCCTAGTGTTGAAGGATGGGGGGTTTGGAAACTTTTCCCCTTTCAACGTGGAGGCCAAAGGCACTTTTTGGAAACTTTCCCCTCAAACTAAAAAGTTTTCCCCTAGCTTGGAAACTCCCCCTAGCCTAGAAAGCTTTCCCTCAGGTTGGAAAATTCCTGCTAGCTTGGAAAGTACCCCCCCCCCCCCCCCCCCCCCCCCCCCNTGTGAAAGGGATGCCTCGGTTCCTATTTTTAGTAAATGGAATGACCATGGGGGGAAGCACTTACTAGGTTTAGTAACCCCCAAAATTTGGGTGCCCATTTCACCTAAATTTGATAGCTAATTTGCAACAAAATTACATCAAATTTGTAGCTATTTTGTAGCCCAATCATAGCCAATGTGCAACTCCATTCATGGCCCAAAGACCCTATAAAAGCCAAACTCCAACATCATTTATAGGTTCTAGATATTTTTTAACAAGGTTTAGAAATGTTTCTCACGTTGAAAAATTTTTGACACATAAACACTTTGGCAGTTTCAACAATTTTTAGTAGCAATTTACATACACATAACTTCACGCCTAGGGCATTTTCAAGTACTCAAGAGCTCTTGCAAATTTCCATATTTGTATTCTTTTAAACCGTACCATGGAAGCATTGAGACCTTGCAATTTGGTGGATTTTCATGTTAACATTTCACTTCTAGGACTCCAAACCTAGTGTGGAGCAACTTAGCATCCCAATATTCCCCCTTTCTCACCCCTAGTAACAACCAAATTAGTAGATTCAAGGTTGCAGTAGCAAAGGAAGGTTTGATAACATCAAGAGTGGCTTAGCACTTAGATCATGGAGTAGATCATCTTGGCTTCAATAAGCTTTGAACTCTTGCTAAGTGATCCCCTTTTTTGCTCATCCAGGCATCATTTGTACATATTTCTCTAATGTATTCTTTATTCTTTTCTTAGTAAAGTTTTTAAGTTTTATGTTCAAAAATAAAGTTATTATTTATGCATTATTTGGATCTATTTATATTTCCATATTTTGCATCTCCTAAGTCCTTGGTTAATTTGCTAGACCAGCCAGGATGTCCTAGAATCCATCTTCATCACAAAGGCCCTCGAGATTTGGGGTTTAGAAATTGCTTACATCAAGGATCCTTGGTTTCCTTCTTGTTCTAGTAATTAAGTTTTTCATTTGCAATATTTTTTCTTGGCACTAGAAGAAGGGCCTTCACCTTAATTTTATAGCTAGATCTATTATTATCATTACCATTTGCAAGCTTTTCCTTCATTTTTTGCAACCAAAACCTTTGAAAAACCAATGTTGGCCTTTCCTCCCCTATGACCAAACTTGCAATGTGGAAGTTGCAAGTGGTTGGGCTTTGGTTTTTCACAGCACTTGCTATGAATTTTAAGGTCTAAAGACAACATTGATATCTCTTTCTCCCATTGTTTTTATTGCCAAAAGTTTAGTTTCCAGCTTCTAAAAGTGGTGGTTCAACTCATATGTGAGTTGACTTTGCTGCTAAGAGAATTAGTAGCTACCTGGAACCAATTTTGGGAAAAATTTACTAACGTTCTACCTTAATTTTGAACCTTTTCCCACAATCAACGTTGAGGTAGGAGGTGTGAGACTCCCATCATCTCACCCTCCTTCTTTTCTTCCTTTGCCATACCCAACATGGAAGTAGTTGGGAGGCCAATGTTGATGAAATTTGAAACCAAATTTATGACTAGATCTACTTTTTTTACAAGTCAAAAATCATTTTTAGCTAAAACTCCCAAGGAATCCAATTTTTCCTTTGCTTGCCCCCTATGGTAGAAACCTCAGCATGGAAGTTGCAGGTAGTTTGGATTCTAGAATTTCACAACATCTGTTATGAATTCCTATAACAAAGCCAGCATGGAAGCCTTGATAAATATTTAATCTTTATTTCCATAATCTTTTTCACTAAACCAATGTTGGTTTTCATACCAACCAAGCCTACTTTTCCCTCTCTAGTAAAAGTTAGAAGCCTACCAAAACCATCTTTGGAAACTACCAAGTTTCCATTTTGNGCCAACTTGTGTAAGGTGGGATAAACCCCCGCCCCCTTTCCTCCACTTACTTATTATAGTAATAATATCATTTTCATTTCCCTAAGAGTTTTTGAATTCCATTCATTGGAATTTACTCTTGTTTTAAAATTTATATCCTATTTTGTTTAAGAAATCCTCAACATTATAGCCATGTCTTTCAAAAATCCACCAAATTGTCCTTCACTTCATTGGCAAAGGTCATAACCAACAAGTCATGAGGATGTATGATCCCAAAGACCCTACCATCATTGAATGTAGGTGATATTTGAGAGCGAGAGGGGAGAGTCTTGAATTTGTATCAATAAATGAAGATCATTATAACTTCATTTGTGCTTAAATACAAGCAAGCATGTTAATTCAACAAATTGAAGTCGAGGCCAAAAGAGAATTTGAGTTCATATATAAGGGTGGAAAAGAGTACATCCCTTCCCTGTATGAAGAAATTCCTCTAAATGATGTCTATTCTAGCATCATAGCTTAATTTATTACTATAGAAAAGGAAGATGACCAACCTATCTTTGGGGAACAATAGGAAGAAGAGGATGAATTTAGGGCAAAATCTAAGCTTGAAAACATCCTTGGAGGGTTGTTCAACTGAACATCCCCTAATGTCATAGAACCTTCCCCTAATGCCTTTGTTTTCTCCCTAGGCATGGTGCCATCATCTTTCACTCCTCCATGCCCTACTATGATAGAACCCACATCAGTTGTAGTAACACATCACACTTGGTCAATGCCACAAATAACAAATTATAACAAGGGTCACACACTACATTAGTCCCATTTATGCCTTAAGTTCTACCACAAACATCTTTTTCTTTATTTTGTTCACAAGCCACAACCATAGCGCAACCTTTTCCTTGTATCATGAAACTCATAGCAAGGCGACAAGCCTTACACCAAACACCACAACCTTATGTACAAACCTCACAAACTATGGGGCCACCGTAAGGCTTGGATCAAGCCTTTCAAATGATCTAAGACCTAATGTAGGAGTTGAAAAGGCTTAAAGCCTCTACCACACAAACTATCAAGATTATGGACTTCTCCCAAGATGATCCTATAAGTCCTATAGTCCCACCCTTGATACTTCCTCCTAGTGTCCCCATTTGACAATTTAGCACGTATAATAGAGAAGGTAACCCTAATGCTCACCTTATTATCTTTTGATATGAATTTTTGCTCTTACAAACATGGCCTCATACCATCATGAGGATTTTCCCTATGTCTTTGATTGGGAAAGCACTCGATTAGTATCATGCATTACCCAAAGGATCTATATCCTTTCTGGAAGACTTAGTCATCTAGTTTGTTAACCACTTCAAGTATAACTTGAAGCCTAACACAATGCTTGATCAACTTATGAAGGTCAAGCAAGGGCCTTTAGAACCCTGATAGAAATTAATTTAGTAGTGGAATGGACTACCAAATGAAATACTAGAGCCCATAGCTAAAGCCCACTTGTTAGCCATATTCAAGGGAGTAGTTAATGAATTCATCAAGTCAAAACTTTACTACCTTGATCCATGGTCTCTTAGCCATGCGTTCTTACAAACTAAAAACATAGAGGATGCTACAAAGGCTAGCCATGATCTAGCCTATATATCATATAAAAACTAACACACTGGAAGAGACAAAGAAAAGAGCAAACAAGGCAACACTACTGTAGCAACTATAACCAACAAAAAATAGACCATGAATTAAGGGACTAAGGTCAAACCACCCAAGGCCCCTACTAATGACCGTAGGAACCAACTATCAACTTCTAGGACCAATACATTGACAACAAATAGACCTAACTTCAAAAGGAAGGATATGTCTAAGTACACTGAGTTGCCACTAAAACCATTTGAGTTGCTTGATCAACTATTAAGAAGTGGATGCATGCAACATAAACAAATGATTGAAGCCACTTGAAAGAAACACAAGTGACTGTGTGAAATAGCCAAAGTTCCCTCTCAAGTAACAAAAGATGATCCCCCGTTGCCTAGATACTTCAAGCTAGACTACTTCTACCATTATCATCAACTACCTGATCATGATACAGACTTTTTCTTTGCATTGAAGGATGACATAGAAAGCATGATAGATAGGGGGAATTGGTCTTAGATGCTTCTAACCTAGTTCAACCACAAAACTAGTCAATGTAGGTGTATAAAGACCCATTTAATGCCAATGATAGCCCTTATGTTATTTTGGCATTCAACATTGATGACAATCAGAGACCTGTAAGAGAACCATTTGTGATCCAAATGCCCCTTTACAATGAGAGAGCTTATTCAACTTCCCATAGCTCAAGATCTCCCTTCATTGTGAGGGTATAATAACTTTTAGATAAAGATCTTATTCACCCTAGTATTTCTCCTTGGGGGTACACTAGTGTTATTTGTAAGAAAGAAAGATGGAAATTTAAGGCTATGAAGTAATTATGGATGGTTGAACCAAGTTACCATTAAGAATAAATATCATCTATCTAGAATAGATGATTTATTTGATTAGTTGAGGGATAAAGCTATATTTTCCAAAATGGATTTGAAGTTTGTATATCATCAATTTAGGATTAACAAAGAAGATGTTCTGAAGACTGCATTTAGGACAAGATATGGGCATTATGAATTTCTTGTATTATTATTTTGGTTAACAAATGATCTTAAATTATTTATGCATTTAAGGTCTTATATGAATAAATTTTTGATATTTCTTATTAATAGTATTTTGGTATGTTCTAAAAGTAAGGTAGCACATTCTAAACATTTGAGGAAAGTACTACAACTTTTATGATAAAACCAATTATATGCTCAACCCTCTAAGTGATCATTTTAATAAAAAGAAGTACAGTTTCTTGGTCACATAGTATAAAATTAGGAATAATAGTTGATCAAATAAAGACTTAATTAATTTAGGATTGGTCAAGGCTTAGTACTTTAAAGAAAGTGAGACATTTCTTAGGGTTGGAAAGTTATTATCGAAGGTTTGTTAAAGATTTTACTAGAATTACATCTTCTTTAACCAAGTTATTAAGGAAGGATTAGTCATTTTAGTGGAAAAAAAATGGGAGTAAGATTTTTTAGAATCAAATAAATAACTTACATAAGCTCCTATGCTAGTATTACCAACTCTAGGTAAATGATTAGATGTGCATATTGATGCTTCAAATGAAGGATTGAGATGCATTCTCATGCAAGAAAGACATGTTATTGCCTATGCTTCTTGACAATTAAAGAACTATGAAGTTAGATATCTTGTGCATGATATGGAGTTAGCAACTATTATTTTTACACTACAAATATGAAAACATTATTTTTTTGGGACGAAACCAACTTTATGAATAGATCATAAGAGTTTGCAATATCTTATGACCTAGGAACAATTAAATTTTTGGCAAATAAGATGGATTAAACTAATAAATTTTGATTTTAATATTAATCTTAGAAAACCAAATATAGTAGAAGATGCACTTAGCAGGAAGACTAGAAAGACAAATCGCTTGGTCGTGTAATTAAGTTTAATGGATGAGATTATTGAAGAATGAAATTCAAATGCTTGGTGCTAAGAAAATATTCAAAAATTAAGTCATATGTCTTATTATTATTTATAAAAAGGAGAAAAAAGGATAAGTTATGATTCAAAGGTAGATTATATATACCTAAATTGGTAGGATATAAATTATGAGAAGATTTCCATACCAGTAAATATCAAATGCATCCTAGAGGTGATAAAATGTGTCAAATATTTAGAAGGTAATATTTGTGGCCTAAAATGAAATAAGAGAGCCAAATTTATTTCAAAATGCTTAATTTGTTAACAAGTCAAAGCTAAACATCAGAAACAAGGAGGACTACTTCATGTTCATGACATGCCACAATGGAAGTAGGAGGTTATTAGCATGGACTTCGTTTTGGGATTACCAAAGATAAGAAGGAAACATAATATTGTACTGAGAGTGGTGGATTTGTTAAAAAAATATTCTCATTTTCTTGCTACCCACTTCACTAAAATTGCTAAGGATATCGCTAAGTTATTTACTAAGAGGATTGTCAAATTACATAAGATACTAATTAAGATAATATCTAATAGGAATCTTAAGTTTATCTCAAGATTTTAGCAAATATTTCAACTATATTTAGACACTAAATCAAATATAAGTTCTTCTTATCATCATTAAATGAATGGAAAAATAGAGTAAGTAAATCAAGTCTTTAAAGACATGCTTTGAGCTTGTACACTTCAATATTAGAAGCATTGAGATAAAATATTGCCTTTAGCAAAATTTTCATATAATAATAGTTATTAAGAAAGTATCAAAGCTACTCATGAGATAAAATATGGCAAGCCATGTTGATCATCTATTTGTTAGACTGCTATGGAAGATAGAATGCAGTTAAGCATAAAATTTATTGATCAAACCACAGAGCAAGTTCACATAGTCCAAGGGTATATTAAATTGCTCTGGAGAAATACACCAAGTATCCTAACTTCAAAAAAAAAAAAACCTTTTAAATTTCAAGTTGGTGATTATGTCTTTTAAAAAGTGTCTCTAATAAGAGGATTGAAGAGATTTGGGCAAAATGGTAAGTTAGCTTGAAGATATGTGGGTCCATTTCAAATAATTAAGAAGTTTATAAAAGTAGAATATCAATTAGCCTTACCACTAAGTTTATGAGGAATCCATGATGTCTTCAATGTTTCTTTCTTAAAGAAGTATGTTCGAGATGAAAGCCATGTTATTCAATGGGAACAAGTAGATCTAAAACCAAATATTACTTACCAAGAATATTTCATAAGAATCATAGATAGAAAAGAAAGACAACTGTGGAGTAAAGTAATTTCTATTGTAAAAGTTCTTTGGAAATGATATGAGAATCAAAAGGCAACTTGGGAAACTGAAGCAAATAGAAGAACTAAGTTTTCTCATATTTGATAGGAGGTCAATTATTGAAGGAGAGAAGGATGTCACAACCTAAAAATTTGCAAAGGTTTATCTAGTTAATTTAATACTTGTGATTAATTCTTTAATGATATCAAATACATTTCAATAGATTGGCTCTAATTTTCTTACTTAAATCATAGGATCATATTATTATTGTTACTACTATTATTGTTGTTGTTATTAGTTTCCTACATTAGTGAATGCAAATTGCTTACTAGGGTATTTTGTTAAAGTTTTATATCCTTTATTTTACTACTATTGAAGCTTAGTCATAGATCTACTATATATTTTATCATTAAATGTTGAAATCTAATTACCCTTAAAATTTTTTCTTTTTGCCACTTATGATGCCTTTACAAGTATATGGCTATGCATATTATGCTCTTTATGCACATTTAGTTATGTATGTTCAATTTTTAGTATGCAAATTTAGTTATGCACATTTATGCTTTATTGTGCGCATTTAGTTATGTATATTTTATTTTTATTATGTACACATAGTTATTGTGCAGATCTACTTATGTATATTATGCTCTTTATGCACATTCATTTATGTATATTCAAGTTTTATTTTGCAGATTCAGTTATGCACATTTATGCTTTATTGTGCACATCTAGTTATGTATATAGACAATATTTCTTATTAACGTTTTCTATTAAACTAGAATTCAAAGTTAATTTTTAATCATAATTAAATATTTCACAAATTAGTTTTTGTTAAGGAAGTACCTTAGGATAATGTCCTACTTAGAATCTAACCTTGCTAATCTGTTTGGGATATTTAAAAATATTAACTGGTCCTTGGTTCACTACAATTGAAGTTACACTTCTTGAGATATTACATGTTTTAGTTTACTAAAAATACTATAAAAGTTTTTGCATTTGAACTAGATGATTTTGGTAAGTAAATCTTAGATAAGATTTAGCATATAATTAGGTAGAGCACTTGATAAAGATTCAATACGTTAAAACTAAATTTAATTTGAAGTTCATATATGGTTGTTATGTGTGTTAAAACACTACAGATATTAGTGGAGGGGAAATTTTGAGAAATAGACTTAGGAAAATGTAAATGTTTAAAATTTTCTTCAAAAATAAAGTAAAATCAGGTTAAAAATTTTAAATTGGTTAAACAAAGTATGTTCATGTATAGGCACTTAAAATTTTATATATATATATATATATATATAAGTTAAATGTATATAAGATACTATATATATATATTTCTCACTACCATGCTTGTTCCCATCCTGTTGTGTTGACATCATGTTTCTAATAGAACACGTGTTCCATAGCATTTTTTGAAAGCTATTTTCTTTGCTTTCTTCTTCATTTTGAAGATAATTTTAGCCATGTTTCTTCTATTTCTAAACACATAGCAGGCCCATATGTCATGCTGGATGTGATTCTTCCACTTATAAATAGATTGTGACCTTTAGTATGCCTAATTTCAATTTGTAAAGGGGTTTTTTGCATACTAGTTCAGGTGAAGTAAAAGCTAATTTTGGGCATCGTAGAAGGAAAGAAAAAACAGAAGAACATTTTGAAATCATTTCCAACACAAGTAAGAAAACTTATTTTACATTCCTTTTTATGTCACTCTCCTATTTTGTTGTGGATTTTATGTGCTTTCATTTTGCTTTTTGATTTTTCATTATTTTTCAAGGATTTTAATTATTATGCTAAGATTCTACCAAATCTTCATTATTCTGGGCTTGTTTTTATATGGAAATTAGTATTTTAATTTTTTCTAAACCATTTTTTTATCTTTTGTGGTAAAGGTTTAGATTATTTGGAAACTTGCCCAATTTACTTCTTACATATCATATGATTATTTTTGATTATTTCATGATAAAAACATGATTTTGCAAAAAATTTGTGGAATTTTTTCTATTATGGATTTTTGGCTATTTTGAAAAGTTTTACATTTTTGGAATAAAATAATAGTATATATGTGACCAATTTTGCTTAGTTGGTAGTGGGAGCAGTGAATCTTTTAGATACTCCTATCTACATGTGGTAGTGGAGTGTTCTTTGGTGGAACACATCCCATAAGAACAAGGATTTTTTGATGGATTTCTTACATTGGATTTTAATTCATAAGCTCATGTGAGGCTAGGAAACTAGTTGAAAACATGGCATAAGAGTAGTTGAGTTTAGTGGTCTACGATGAGGCATAGTTAAGACCTATCCTTTCAATGATATATGTGTCTTGGCCATTGAGGATGCTAGTAGTGAGGCTATCACCAAGACCCAACCATGAGTGACTTATTTGAGGTCACAAGGATAATTTAATGATAATAGTGAGATTATTTCAAAACCTTTCGATATATTCCTTTGGGAGTAAGGATAACCAAGACCTAGCCTCCAAAGATGACTAGATAAAATATACATTCTTTGATTTTTTAGATTTTATTTGGATTTTTAAAAAGTTTGTGAAATTTTTGGACCTTGAAACATTTTCTCATATTTAATTGAAAACCTTTACCAAGTCCATATCCTAAGACATTTTGCCAAAAAAATTTTATGCTCTACAGTAGCCTAGCCTACAGTAGCAATAGAAAAGTGTGAATATGAATATTGGATGAAAGATGGATTAATTCAGTATAAGATGGAACCTCTAAACTGGAAAAATAATGTGTATATTCTATATTTTTTAAAAAATAGAAACATCATGCACTTTTTGGATACTTGAGCTATGTACTTATTATTGCGAATAAATAATAAATTATGATAGATATGAAATTATAGTATGTGTTATTTGGACCATGAAATTGCAAGGATTATTTTTCATTTTGGTATCATTTTATTATATATTAATATCGTTTAATATTTTTAATTTTTTTTTTTAATTTGACAAATTTGAAACATGAATATATTTATTTCTAGATGTCTAATTGGTATGAAACAAGTGTTTTTAGAGTTGTTATTTTTCATACTATTTTATGATGTAACTAGTAAAATTTATCAACATCTACATTTTTATGGCTATGCAAATCTCAATTTTTCTTTATATAAATTTTATTTAATTATATATATAAGTATTATGAAATTTTCTATATTCTGTTGCTCTACTATATTTATGTTTTAATTGATAATATTTATCTATTTTGCAACTTCCTTTTAGATTAGTAAATCAAGGTTAAATATAGATCATTAGGGTTTTATAACACTTCTATTAGTTATTTATAGGATTTTTATAGTTAATTAATAGGTATGTTATAGAAACTAAATACAAATAATAATTTTTTAAAAAAATAACTTAAAGCCTAGTTTTGAAAATGTAGCAAAGGAGAAAAATCAAATTGATCCTATTTTTGATTTCAATGTCCTCATATTAACTATTGAATTGTTTGATGTTTATGTGTATATTGATTCTAATGTGTCACATCATTATATGGGTGATTTAGCTTTGTTATCTAATGTTAAAAATAAAAAAGATCCTCATTAGGTAAGAATTGGGGATGGACATTTTCATTAAAATCAACAATTGTAGAGACATGAAAATTTTTGATTGAAATTCAAAGAATGTATGTTACACTATAAAGTTTGCCATGACTCTAATTTTTATGTATCAACTTTTTTACTATATTTTTTATGTTAAGTTTGCTAAGCATTGTCATAGAAATTTTTTATGCATAGTAAAATATGACAAAGAAGTTTTTACTTACAATGTACCATGTAATGGAATTTTCAAGTTATTTAATCATTGCATTCAAGGTTTATATCTACCTATCAAGATGAAATGTTAAGATAGCATTTGACCTTGTGATAAATAAATGTTAAATTACTAAGAAAAATGCATCAATTTTATAAGAAATTCCTAAGTTTAACTTAAATTATAACATTGATTGTAAACTTTGCAAAATTAGAAATAGGCATTATTTATCATTTCTAAAACACCATGAAATGAAATATTCTTAATCACTAGGGTTGGCTTACTTTGATGTTTGTAGATCTTTCTTATCACAAGGAATAAGAAATGAAATGTACTTTGTTGTCTTTGTTGATAATTTTTAGTTGGACAATATAATTTTATGTGTTAGTACAGAAGGTATAAGTATTTGAAATGTTTATTTATTTTAAAACAAGAATTAAAATGAAAAGAATTCCAAGGTAAAAGTGTTGAGGTGAGTTTACTCAAAATAAATTTAAATATTATTATAATATTTACGGAATGAAATAGGTTTTCACGATGCCTTACACTCTACAATAAAATGATGTCATAGAAAGAAAAAATTAAACATTAACAAAAATCCTTCAATGTATGATGAAAAATACTTAGGTGTGAAAATTCCTTTGGATTAATATAATTTAAGATATATTATTAACAAAATTGCAATTGCAACTATAAAAGATAATGTATCGATTAAAAAGGAGCCTAGCAGAGGGAATGTATCAATATCTCATTTTTTTCCTTTTGGAAAGACATGTTTCATTCATATTCCATAAGCATGTGTCAACAAGTTAGAGCTTGGTAAGATGCTTGTTTCTTAAGTTATAAGAAGTGGTTTTAATCTTAGGCATATCCATTTAAAAAAGGTTAGGCTTTTGCTTATCCACCATCCTCTTAGGACCCCACCTTGGTGGGATGAGAATTGAGCCTCTAGGTGATGATCCTTTATATTGCAACAAGTTGAACCCCAAGGTCATGATGTGGTTGCTACTTAGTCATTTAATGGATCACAAAGCCTATCGAGTTTGGGATGGCAAGGAACATAGAATTATTGAATCATGTAATATGATGTTTGACAAAATGTTTTAAAATGCACATCACATCTTGAGCCATGAGCAAATGAAAAGGTCTACAGTGAACTCTCCTAGAGTTAAAAATGACTCACATCCTTTTACATCCTTGACTAATAAAAATCATGATGAAGAAGCTAGCATAGATGAAGGAGGTAAAGTCATTATCTCTTCCATTTTGTATTAGCAACCATTGTATTTTAACAAGCAACTAAAAGATCTAAGATCAATAGGGTTAGAATATTGATAAATTGTGTTTTTCTTATGCTTCGATATTAGGGTGGTCATAGTATTAGGTACACAATATCGTGGCCCAAGATGCGATATCATACATTTGATATCGTAGGGTTACTCCTGGGTCTATAAATACAGTGCCCAAGAGCACAATTGGAAGTAAGTTTTTGGTAGTCAAGTAGTGAAACTCTTGCAATTTGTCCATTTGAAAGTTAGAATATTTTCCAAGTTCCCGCAGTAGGAGGTCTAAGTGTGAATGGATCTTTATTCAAGCATTGATGTACCTAAACACACCATTGTGTTGGCAAGAAAGACAAGCTCTTTGATCCATTCCTTACAGCACTTGAGACTTTCTTTCATATGGATTTATATTTTATGCAATTTACATAAATATTATTTATGTAGTAATTAATTTTGATTAATCAAGAAACTTATTAAGATACACAAGCACAACCCCTTTGAACATATGTGTGACACTTGGTAACTTAAAAACAACTAGCATTTGATAGCCCAACAATGTTTGCACAAGGTTCAGGATGTGTTCGAGAAGTGGGAACGGTTACTTGTGTTAGGCTAGATTAGACCATAGTTTACTTAGCATTTAATCACTCTTACTTTCATTCTTGTTCTAGGCGAATAAATTGATAAATACACAAAATAATAAAAATCTTATGCCTCAATCATACTTAACCATACAATTGTACTCCACAAGTGGGACTTGGAAGACAATGAACAGACAACACACATGTACTATTTAGTTCTAGTGTACTTAGTAATTATAGTCTGCAGAATTTGACGAGATCACACGTGAATGCCCGTGATTCGTATGGTTGGGCATAGGGGTACCTTGTTGCTCATCATTAGTGCCATTGTTGGGGACTATAGTTCTTTGTGCACTATCTAAACCTATTGAAACTTAGTAACCTCACTATTCAAACCCTCAGAGTCAAACCCAATGAACATAAAAAATTATTATTATCATTAAATTAAACCTTAACTACACACTATTTACAATTTTATTAACACAAAATATCTTCTTCTCATAGAAATCCATCTCCGCCCAGGGCAGTTCATGTGCCTCAATAATACCAAGTGGTATATGCTCATCCTAATGAGTATGTACCAGACTTTACCTTCATCTTGCATCAAGATGAATTGATATGGTGGCATAATATAGAAGGCAACATTGTGTTGCCACCTGACTGATCTATTCCAAAAATGCTTTAGCTAATGCTTGTGTGACACAGGCTTCAACATCTCCATGGAGAATACGAGATGCAAGATCCCAACTCAAGGGATTATCATCCCACTGAAGTGCAAAGATTAAGGGATCAATAGCTGGAGCACCAACATAAGCTTGTGAAGGGAAAAGGGTCAAATAGTTTTTCACCTTTGCTTGGCCTAATTGATGAAGGTGACCACTTATTTAGTGATTCTTCTCTCTTTGAATTTGTTTAAGGAGCCCTCAACCAGAATGTACAATCCACAATCCATAATCCATAATCCAGGTTCTAGTCAAGATGGATCCAATGACAAAAATGGATCTAGAGAAGCAAGTTAAGAAAAGGGGAACAAAGGAGGTCATGATTGCAATCGTGGTTGCGAGCACTGAAAGAAGGGTGATGGCATTAGCACGGAGCAAGTTCCTCTTCTTATTTCTCTTCATCATCATTGTATTATTATTCATCTAGTTCAAATCATGGCCATAGAAGAAATAACCATGATGGAGGTGACTAACAGGACCAGAACAATAGAAGGGACCATTAGGATAGTTGTAACCAAAGACGTGGGTAATCTAGAGAGGCCCATCATCAAGAAAGAAGGGCTAGTAGAGAACATCGTAGGCACTGCCATCATGGCCTTGATGAACCTCTACTTGCTACTTAGGGCATGTTGAATATTGCAAAGGTTATGAGGATTCCAACAAGGCATGTGAAGGACAGTAGAATAAAGAGGCTGGATATGAACAGCATCCCTTGGTTTGAGGGAGGATATGATGTTGATCTGCAAAATCATCTTTAGGCCTTCCAAGATGTATGTGCCTTGCATAATATTAAGAATGGCTAGAAAAAGCTTAAATTATTTCCAAGGACACTCATAAAAGAAGTAGAAAATTAGTATTGATCCTTAGAACCAAAATCAATCATGCGGTGGAGTATGATGTTGGAATTATTCAATGACAAATATCAAACATACTCTCGAGGATCCAATCTAAGAAAACAAATTTAAGGGTGGAAACAAGGGAATCATGAGCCCTTGGATGCTACTATTGGTTGATATTACTCCCTATTTCATAGGTGTCCTGGCCATGGATACTCTCAACTTGATCAGCTTCACCATATTATAGATGGGTTACGGTCTGAAACTAGGAAAACACTTAGTGTCTATGCCCAAGGAAGATTGATAGAGTTAAGTACTATTGAATTTAAAAATTAATTAAGTAGGTATCCAAGGAGGATAAAGAACTGAGAAAACGTGAAAGTGTAGAAGAATACAACAGGGACCCTTCTATTCAAAAAAAAAAAAGGGCTCTGATTTTGTGACAATGAGGATGAATTCACCAAAGATGAGGTGGATAATCAAAAAACCTTGCCATTATTAAAATTGTAGTTAGAAATCATGGCTAGGATTGATCAATTGTGGGACTCCATGGACAATAGGTTTCAAGCTATTTTAAAAATTGCTAAAGAGTCTAATGAGCAAAGTGGTGAGTGTGAGCATTGGAGACGTAAGGAAGCTGAACATGCCATATTTATAGGTAAGGGTAAAATGGCTATGATAGAGATGGCTATGAATAGCAACTCAGATGATGATGGTGAGTGTGATGTCTACCAGTATGAAAATTCTAAGGAATGTTGTCTAATTGTATCACACTTGTAGGAATCTGGGATGTATGCCTTACATCCATGACTTGCATAAAGGTAAATGCCCAAAAGATTTCCTTATCCATAAGGCAATCCTCAATAGTTCCACCAACCATAGCAATATTATTCAAGTGGAACTCCATCACAACCATATGAATTATACCAATAGTGGCAACAACCACAATTGTGGGCATTACCACCTCCAAGGCAGCAGTACCCTTATCGACAACCAAATCCTTATGCTTACTATGTTCAGCAACATTCATCTCTGAGGGACTCCTTTGGTCATGTTGCTACTTACCAACCCCACCACTACCCTCTTGAAACATACCAATCATCCTATCCAAGGAGGGATGCCACCTACTACCCTCATGCACCTCTTATTCCTACACCTACTCCTCCACCTCTTGCACAACTACCACCTACTCCATCCATGCAAGGTGAATTTCCTATACAACCATAGCAAAGTAATGCTACAAGGATAGTTAATCTGCAAGTGATTAATCCATTAAATGGGTTGGAACCATGAATAAAGAAAAGACCTCTTTTTCGACCTCGTAGTCCACTAAAGCCCTCAAACACATCGACGGTTGGTAACCCTACTCCTGCAACTTCCTTTGTTTCCTCTTTATCCAAGTTCCCTTCAAACCAAAATCCTTCTCAAATCCATATTGTAATGCTGACACATGTTGTATCTAATTGGATTTGAGCTGGTAACCTACCCATAAAGTTAGTTGATCCTAGGAGTCCCCTTATTTACTTACAAATTACTAGGAATGAGCCTTGTAAAGCTCTTCTTAACTCTAGTTTCAATGTTAATTTGCTCTCGCATGAGATGTACACAATGTAGAACCTCCCTCCCTTGAAGAAGAGCAACATTTAGCTCGAATTGGTGGACTAGTCCATCATTGTTCCATTAGGACTAGTTAAGGACATCATCACTACCATTTGTGGGTGGTCATATCCTGTTGATTTTCTAGTAATCAAAGTGGAGAACTGTAACGCGGACTTTCTAATTATTATGGGAAAGGTGTGGTTAAGTGCTATTGATGCCAAAATCGGCATTACAGATCTTTCTTTAGAAATATCAAAATAAAATGAGTTTGGGAAGATCAAGAAGAAGAGAGTTCCAAGTATCACGTATAGAGATTTAGGATTCCATTGTGTGCAAAAGTTATGATCAGTAAAGCAAACATCTATCTTTGCATGTAAGTAGTGTGCACTAGAAGTTGATATCTAGAGATGTTTGTATGCAGTAGCCACAAGACAAGAAGACACCCAGTGGTTGACAGCTAATTCTAGTAGCCATAAATTATGCAGGGAACCTACTGAGGGCCTAATGTATGAATATGTTGCAAGTATGGATGAACTCAAGCAAGTTCATCACCAGCTCTTTGAAGGAGAAAATGATGATGTCAATTGGGATGAGTTGGAAATTTTTAATAATTTTAAACAAAAGCTCCTTGAATTGAAGACACTACTAGTTGGAATGAAGTACAGATTTTTGAAAAATGGGAGGCCAGTTATCATTAACGCCAAGATTGCTACTAAATAGAAGAGAAAGCTGATAAAAGTTGTGGAAAAATTGTCAGTAGCCTTTGTCTGATCATATTCCAAACTCATTGGTATAGATCCAAGAATATGCCAACATCGAATATACATTGACCCTACCTTCAAGCCAAAATGACAATCGCAATGGTGTTTGAATCCTAAGTTAAAGAAAATTTTCAAAGAGGAGATTGGACAATTCCTTAAGGTAGGATTCATCTATCATGTCTTAGATAGTGAGTGGGTAAGTCCACTCGTGATCGTACCCAAGAAGGAAGGCAAATGACGAGTGTGCATAGAATTTTGGTTGCTCAACATGGAAACTTTCAAGGATCATTTTGTGTTACCTTTCATTGACCAAGTGCTAGACACTATTTCAAGGTGACACTATTATAGCTTTTTGGATAGTTATAGTGGCTATAACCAAATCTAGATTGCACCAGAAGACCAGGCAAAGACAACTTTCACAAGTCCTTAGAGAACTTTTGCTTACTTTCAAATGCCATTTGGTCTATGTAATGCCCCAACCACATTTCAATGATTAGTTCTCAACATTTTCCAATAGATCGGTAGTGGGGTAAAAGTCTTTATGAATGATTTTCCTACCTACAGAGATATGTTTAAGCAAGCCTTGAACCATCTTGAGCAGGTGTTGTAGAAATGTGTTGAAACAAACCTTTGGCTCAATTGGCAAAAGAGCCATCTTATGGTCTAGGAAGGCATAGTCTTGGGGCATCGCATTTCAAAAGCAGGAATTGAGGTGGACCCTAAAAAAATAAGGGTCATCCAAGGAATAACCCACCAACCTAAAATAGTCAAAGAAGTGCAATCACTCCTTGGTCATACTGGCTACTATCAGTGCTTCATTAAGAATTTTTCTAAAAGTGCCATGCTGTTGGTAGAATTGACAAAGAATGATGCATCATTCATATAGACCCCTACATGTGAAGTAGTATTTTATAATTAAATTAAAATCTTATTGAAACCCCCATTCATTAAGCATTGGATTGGTTCAAACCCTTTCATGTGATGACCGATGCATCAAATTATGCTTTGGGGGTAGTGCGTATGCAGATGGATGATCAAAATGTCCATATTATATTCACTACATAAGATGGAGCATTACAAGTGCACAACTAAACTACACCACCACAGAAAAAGAGTTGATGGTAGTGGTGTTCACCTTAGAGAAGCTTAGGCACTATATGCTTGACTATAAAGTGTTTGTGCACATAGATCATTATGCCATCCTATTTCTAATGAACAAACCAATGGTAAGCCCCCATGTCATATGGTGGCTCATGATTTTGCAGGAGTTTGATCTCACGATGGTAGATCATAAAGGTGTGGAGAATGTGGTCGTGGATCACTTATCATGACTAAGATGGGATGACAAGGAGAAAGAGAGCCCTTTATTTGATTAGTTTCTTGATGAATCTCTCCTTGCAGGGGCTATTAATACACAAATGCATGATGAACCAAAATGGTATGACACCATCCTCACTTATCTACTCAAGTAAGAACTGCCACAAGGGTTGGACACTAGAAAGAAATAACAGTTTCTTCACCAAGTCAAACATTTTATGGAGATTAATGGAAACCTTTACAAAGTCTATTCTGATGGCCTAGTACGTTGGTGTGTTCCTAATATGGATCAATTGCATGTTCTCCAAGATGCTCATGAAGGTCCTTGTGAAAGCCATTATGCTAGGAGATGGATGACCATAAAAATCCTCATGGTAGGGTATTATTGGACAACAATCTTCAAGGATGCACATCAATTCGTTCATGCTTGTGATCGTTGCCAAAGGGATGGTGGAATGACAACTCGAATGGAGAGACCACAATAATGGATACAACATCTCGAGTTATTTGATATTTGAGGCATTGACTTTATGGGTCCCATCACACCTTTATCAAATGGAAAGGCATATATAATAGTCACAGTTGACTATTGTACCAACTGGGCAGAAGCAGTAACTATCACCAACTGTACATTGACCACTACTACTGACTTTGTATAATAAAACATTGTAAATAGGTTTGTTATAAGTCATGCATTAAGTTATGATAATGAAACTCATTTTACAGGTGCCACTTTTCGAAAATTGATGTAGCACTTGGGGGTTGAACATAAACTCACAACACCATATCATCCCCAAGCCAATGGTCAAGCTGAGGTCATTAATCAAGATATTAATGCATACCATTAGCAAATATTGAAGGGACTAAAGCACTAAATTAAATGATTCCCTTTGGGCCTATCACTCCACATTGAATTTTCCTATAGGTTATTCTCCATATGAGCTTATGTATGGAAAACTACCAACATTGCCCATCCAATTCGAGCTCCGTACACTCTCTACAGCTTGTGACCTTGACCTAAATCTAAGTCTAGCACAGAACGAATGATTGATGAACCCTAACTTGCTAGATGAAAATTGGTTAATGGCCCTATCATCCAATGAAATGCATAACACATTCAAGAAGAAATTCCATGATCTCAAAATAACAAAAGTCAATTTTTAACTAGGAGACAAGGTTCTCCATTGGAATCCTACACATGTACCCCAATGAACCAAATTTCAAACATTGTGGGAAGGACCTTAAATCATTGATGAGACTTTTCCATTTGGGGCCATGATCATCTACAAACCTGATATTCCAAATAAGAAACAATTAGTCAACATTCAACAAATAAAACCTTTCCATGAGCCCAAGCCAACTAACTCAATAAACACCTCACCAGATGGACAACCACGCTCAATCTTTTGGATCTCTCACTTCCAACTTAGTTGTGGGGGAGATGGCCACCCATAATAACACCTCTTGGGGCTCCTTAGTCTTTTGAATTTTTTGTTTTACATATTTTTTATTTTACAACTTTTTGTTTTCATCTTCTTTATTTTACATTTTTGTTTTATATATTTGAATTTTTTAAATTATTGATCTTCTTTTAGTTTTTGTTTTACAGCATTATTAATATTTTCAATATCTATTGTCTACTCTTTTACTTTCTTTTATGGTTATGTTTACTTGTGTTTGATGTGTTTTTCTACTTTTTTTGCTAATAAGGTAGTAGGTACAATGGTAATACACTACTCGATGATGGTATTCTTCATTTGTAATTTGATTGTTGATGTCTAGTTCTTGACTTTGAATGTTGTTACTGACAACTAGGGTATGGTTTCTTTTCATGTAACAGGTAGTGAGTCCACATCATCCACCCATCCACATACTCTATGGTTTTCCTGATTTTGGAAGCGTGCAGTCTCTTCTTCATTAATGCAACTTTAATAAATTGATGACTTGTGTAGTTTCTGGACTTGGGAAGGAATCAAAGGTTTGGACAAGATGTGGCTTCAAAGGGATGTAGTATTCTTCATGTTTTTTTTGTTTTCCTGCGTGCATGAGTATTCTCGGAAGCTTCTCACCATTCAACATCATTTCATAATAGGAAGTCAAATAAGTCCTTGCATGGTGTGGTCCTCATCAATAAAAAAAAGATGAGGATTCAAAGCACACCCCTTAGACAAAATAAATGCAAAAAATGCATGGGTATTTGCATGGTGTGGTTTCTATTCAAAAAAAATGTGGGAATTCAAAGCACACCCCTTAGACCAAATAAAAGGGCTATAAGCACTAGTTATGAGACTTGTCTTATCCCCTCTAATTAAGGCCCTTTCTCACTTCCTACCTTCACTCCAATTTGGAATGGTGATTGTTTTGTGGGAGCATTCTTGTGTCTTAGGGGATAGACTAGCCTTAGAATGTCAATGCGAAGTCACTGAAAGTGGTTGGTTTTGGTCTAGACTAAGGATGGATCCTACCAAGTTATTTAATCACAAACTTCATAAGGGACTACATGTAACCATAATTAGGAACTCCATTCCACTCTCTCTATCATCCATTTATGATTTTCATGCCTCACCTCACTGCTAGTTTCATGTTTTGATTCAATGTTCTAGTTTGATATGTCAAGTTTTTCAATCAGTTACTTTTGGATTTTTGTACTTAATTTTCCATAACCATTAATCATCCATGGTGCCCATGGACTCTTTGGTTTGAAGTTATGTAAGGGTGTAAAAGGCCTATGCCTACTTTGGGGAGGACCCACTTGCATATCGTTTGGTTTGGTGAAGTTCAATTCTTTACCCTTAGACATTGTTACAATTAAATTCTTTTTATTTACCCCATCCATGGCATCCAATTGTATGCACCTTCACAATTGTTTGTGATGAAATCCTTTTTATTATTGTGAATACCCTCTTTTCAATATTCATTGTGTTAAGCTTTTTCTAAATTTGATGGATCGCTTCTCTTACTTAACCCATTCATCAGTCTTTCCACTAATAATATCAAGCAACTAATCTATCACAATCATAACTCAGCTAGATAAACCCACCGACAAGAGAAGGTATTCAACTATTATTTGTACACTATATATACTAATCCTTAGTTCTATTGTGATTGCAGTGGGAAGCGTGGACTAGAAGCGAGACTGTCTTCACCAAGGAGGATGCAACCATATCACTCTCGGGAGATTGTTCATGATCGCTAGATCTCTTCTACCTCTCCCTCATTCTTCTATGCCAAGAGGGGTTGGATGTTCTTTGGATCCATGGGTGTTCTTTCCAATTTTCATGAACACCCAATTTTGTAAAAAATTGTAATGTTGTATGCTTTGGCACTTCCTTATTTGTCTATTTTCTCTATGTCACTCTGCATGTTAGTCAAATAAGTCCATACCCCCTAATATATTTTGTAAAGGACTTGTTCCTCTTCTTCTATACTCAAGGATGAGTTTTTATTTAGTCATGGGGGTATGATAAATCATGTTTTTCATACACTCTGATATCAGGATGGCCACGATATTGGGTATACGATATTGCAGCCCAAGATGTAATATCATACAGTTGATATCATAGGATTACTCCCGGGTCTATAAATACAGCCCCTAGGTGCACAATTAGGAGTAAGTTTTTGGTATTCAAGTAGTAAAACTCTTGCATTTTGTCCATTTGAAAGTTAGAATATTTTCCAAGTGCCCGCAACAGGAGGTCTAAGTGTGAATAGATCTTTATTCAAGCATTGATGTACCTAAACACACCATTGTGTTGGCAATAAAGACAAACTCTTTGATTCATTCCTTACAGCACTTAAGACTTCCTTTCTTATGCATTTATATTTTATGCAACTTACATAAATATTATTTATGCAGTAATTAATTTTGATTAATCAAGAAACTTATTGAGATACACAAGCACGACCTCTTCGAACATATGCGTGACACTTGGTAGCTCATAAACAACTAGCGTTTGACAATCTAGCAGTGTTTGCACAAGGTTCAAGATGTGTCTAGGGGTTACTTGTGTTAGGCTAGATTAGACCATAGTTTACCTAGCACTTAATCACTCTTACTTTCATTCTTTTTTTAGGAGAATAATTTGATAAAAACACAAAATAATAAAAATATTATGCCTTGGTCACACTTAAACATACAATTGTACTCCACAAGCGGGATGTGAAGATAATGAATGGACAACACACATACATTGTTTAACTGTAACGTACTTAGTAATTATAGTCTATGGAATTTGACTGCATTGCATGTGAATGCCTATGATTGGTATGGTTGGGAATAGGGGTACCTTTCCGCTCATTAAATATATAAATGAGTTATTATAAGAAAAGACTATTGAGTGGGAAATTAATAGATCATTTTAATTTGGTTAATTTAAAATATGATACTTGAAGTAGGAGAACTTGTGAGTATGCAAAATAAAGACTACTATGGGGTAATGAAAACAAAGTATGATATATTAATTAAAACTAACAATTGGAAACTTATTCAATTGAGAGACTAATTACCAACCATGTTTAAGAGAGTCCTTCTTAGTCATAGTAAAATAATTTTATCATTATAATGATAAAAAGGAGCTTTATTGGTTAGTGTTTTTATGGGAATTATTATTTTGAAAAGAGTTTTGTTGCAAGGATAACTACTTTGTTACTAGACTTTATTGTTGTAAATAAATCATTTTTGGCAAAGAGAGGAACTTTTTCATGGACATCGTATATTGGTTTTGTTTTTTATTTTCAATGTGAAAATTAATTCTTAATAAATATTTGATTAATTTGGAAAATATAAAAATTCTCTCAACAAAATAATATATATATATCATAAATATATAGCTAAAATAGTAATTAGGTTAATTAATTAAATAAATTTTATGTTTCTATTTAGCTTAGCCATAGCCGAGCAATATTAACCTATCATATGCCTCACTTAGACTAAACCATATGGACAAAGACTTACTATTAGCCTAAATGGGAAGATAACCATATGGGATGATAATATAACTCTCTAAACAATAGCAGTAGTATTATCCATAGATTATGAGATAGTCTACCATGATGCTTGTAGATCATATAATGAAGCATTGGGCATACTCGCCACTCATCAACTCATAATCTTTTTGAAACCTCATTAGATAAATACTACAAAAAGTGATGTTGAAAACCTATGATATAAAAATGGCTTTATTAGAACTATGGCTTAATAAATGAAATATTCAAGAGTATATTCTTTATCCTAATATTTCATATTAATAAAACAAGTAGTTTTTTAAACTTTAAGAAAATTTAGAAAATAAAAAATATTTCTATTTAAATAGTATCAAGGAGACCTTAATTTAAAGGTACACTATTTATCTATTGCTATTCCTTATCATTTGCAATGCATAATTAATGGAATCTTATCATTTGTGAGTTGAAATAGGTAGATGGCTCAAAAATGCCAACTGTGCAATACAAATAATATTAAAGATGCAAACCACATTTTCCTATAATGTGAGCACATTAAACATATTTGGGATATTGTAAATGTGAATTT
This sequence comes from Gnetum montanum, assembly GCA_015680685.1. Classification (NCBI taxonomy): domain Eukaryota; kingdom Viridiplantae; phylum Streptophyta; class Gnetopsida; order Gnetales; family Gnetaceae; genus Gnetum; species Gnetum montanum. Next base: position 209,543 of record MNCI01035665.1, read on the forward strand.
GGTTTATTTTCTCTAAATTTTATCAAAAACACTTCATAATTTTGTTAATGATACTTTCAAAATTCATAGCATGTATATCTCTATTGTTCACTAGATCCATAGGTTCTATAGACATAATAAAATTTTAGTTTGATTTTTAGTAGGGCTAATGTTAAAAGCCTTTTATGACTACTATTGTTACTTAATTAATCATGAAAAATGTATCAAGGAAGCAAATGAAAGAATTTTGTTAAAAGATAATGGAATTTTGGATAGGTGAAAAATTTATTTTTAGGAATTATTAAATGAAGAATTTCCAAGAAAAAACATCCAAGAAGAAAAACTGAATTTTGGTTTGATTAATGAACTTTCTTTCTCTAAGGTAAAGACAACCTTATCAAAGATGAAAAATAAAAACACTATTAGACTATATAACATTCTTATAGTTTCTTATAAAGCATTAAGAGGTATAGGAGTTTCTTAGTTGAAACAATTATGTAACAAAATTTTGAAGGCTAAAGAAATACCCAACAATTAGAGAAAAAAATTTATTGTCATCATCTACAAAAATATAGGAGATGTACAAAATTGTGCAAACTATAGAGAACTTAAGCTAATGAGCCATAATATGAAGCTTTAAGAGAGAGTCATAGAGTAGTGTCTCAAACTTGAATAAAAATATTAGAAAATCAATTTTGATTTATACCAAGGAGATCTACTATAAAGGCTATTTTGTTGATACAACAATTTATGGAGAAATTCAAAAGAAACATAGAGAAGATCTACATATGATCTTGATTAACTTAGAATAAGTATATGATAGAGTGCCTAAAGATATTATTTTGTGGGCCTTATGAAGGAAAGACATTCCTAATAAATATATTAACGTGATTTAAGAAATGTATGAAGGAGCTACCACTAAAATTAGAACAACTTATGAAATAACATTTGATTTTCTAGTCACGGTAGGTCTACATCAAGGGTTTGAACTCATCATATAATTATTTGCTATTATTATGGATAAATTAACAAATAAAATATAAGATGAAATTTATTAGTGTATGCTATTTACATATAATATTATATTGGTAGATACATCTCAAGAAAATATTGCTTCTAAAATGGAGAACTTGAGACATGTTCTATAATCAAAAGGCTTAAAAATTAGCAAAAGTAAGAGAGAATATATGTCATGTAATTTTAATAATAGCATAAATAGCGATGAAATAAACATGATAATTCTAGGTCAAAAAGTCTCTCACTAAAAATAGTTTTGCTACCTAGGATTAATCCTCCAATTAGATGGTGAAATTGATAAAGATATAAGAATTAGAGTTGAGGCAGTATGGCCAAAATAGAAATAGGCTAGTGGTGTTCTATGTAATAAAAGAATACCAATAAAATTAAAGGGGAAATTTTATAGGACAATAATTAGGCTTGCTATATTATATGATGCTGAATGTTGGGTACTACAAAATAGACATGAATACCAATTAGTGTGGAAACAATAAGAATGTTGGATATTAAATGTTACTAGAAGAGATAAGCTAGATAACATAGACATTAGAAGAACAATTGGAGTGACTTCTATTTTAGATAATCTACAAGAATGGTGGCTTAGACAATTTAGAAGATCGGATAATAAGCTTATAAATAAAGGTTACAACAACATTGTTCCAAAAAATCCATTGAAAGAAATATCAAAGAAGACATCGGTAAAAACAATCAAAGATGATTTGAAAAAACTACAAATAAATAAAGATCTATTTATTCATAGAGACAAATAGCATAAAATAATTCATACAGCCAACCCCATTTTGTTGGGAGAAGGCTAGGATGATGATGATGATTGTTACCTAGTTAATATGTCCATCCTCAACTATACAAAAGATATGAGTTTATGATTTATATAGATAAAATTACATGTTTGACTAAGTAGACTAGTTATGCACTTACTATTATTTAGAATCACATCATTAAGCCCTTCTTGCATGAATTGCATAGCTAAAGGTTATAGATAATATATTATTTAGCACTACATAATTAAACCCTTTGCAAATTTAAATGGCCTCATAATCAAAATAATGAAAATATTTCTAATTTTTTTTTAAAAAATATTGCATTACAATATACCTAGAATGCAACCTCAAGGATAACCTCTAGGGGATGCTAGTATTGGAGTTAGCAAAATAACTCGTTTACATCCGGAGTTACTTGAACTTGGCATCAACTTGAAATTAGATGATTTACATAAAATAAGGATTTTTCATGATTCATAACTAGGGATGAAATTAAATAAGAAATTGTAAAAGTAGCTTTCCAAGACTAATTGATTTGCTAAGGTTTTATTTATGGATTCATTAAAAGTTGAAATAGTGTAGTCTTATCTACTACAATATGACTTGTGATTGGTTATTTTGCCTTGCCAACTCATTTGTAGTAATGGCTATGGATATAATTATTACAATCTTATGCCAACATGATTATGCTTCCCTTGTCAATACTATTTTATCCCTAGAGATGATATTATGTATGATTTACAAGTTTTCATGTGATCATCCTTTTTCGTTCTTAGGTAGAGATATTGTAGAATTTTTAGCAAATGGCTTAGTATTTATTGGTGGAGATTTTAATGTAAAGATAGGTTCACAATGAATAAAAATTATTCAATGATAACATTATGTTGGAAGTTTAGATATTGTTCATGAAATTTTAGAGTATTTGTTGCAAATTAAAATATCTTCTCAAACAACAAAAAATAGGGAAGAAAAAGATTTAGCCTAGAAGTAAAAGAAAAATATATGGAAGTAGCACCTAACAAATGGAATCTTAAAAGACAACGTAAAGAGTTTAGAAATATTTTTCTTATAGCAACTACAAGTTATGCATGTACAAAAACAATATGCTCATAAGACTTAATTTGATGATGATTGTATGCAAGCTAGATAAAATATTAAAAATGCAAATAAGAAATATAGATAATGTTTAGTTAACACATATAATGCTTGATTGGAAAAAAAATATGCTCATTTTATAATGGATTATTTACAAGAAACAATGATAATTCTATAGATATTATACACTAAGCCCCTTTTCAATTTACTTTTGAGGAAGTCATAGAGGGTATTAAAAACCTAACATCTACCAAAGCTATAGATTTAGATAGTTTATATGTAGAATTATTAAAATGGGCTAACTACCATGAAATCCTTTTCTTTTTTGAATCAACAAAATCTCAAAATTAATTCACTAAGAATTAATTTTCATGTTTAAAATAAATGTTTATTTGTTTTCCTATCATTATGACAATAATTATTTAATTTCCATGACCAAGTATAGCCAATACATACCCATAACCATGAAATTTTATCTCTTGATGAAGTGTTATGATGATAATTGTTTATTTTTTGTGATAAGTTTTAGCCAATTGTAGTTGGCCTTTCAACCAAATTACATTTTCATGAAAAATAAAGAGAGAATCTTCAAATTGTCTCAATATTGATGAGGAAAAAAAACAAATCATATAAGTTTTTTGCTACAACATTATAACACTGTCTCAAATGGGTAGTCATGACCCAAAAAGGAAACATATGCAACTCACCCTCAAGTACTTCTGACCCCTACAACCTACAAATGCATTCTTTTTAGGGAAGTTGAATTCATCTTCTACTTTTAATTGTAAGATGATGCAAACTTAAGTGAATTTTATTGATAGTACTCTAAAACTTGATTGGAGTACTAGCTTAGAGATGGTAAGCCTCTGCATCTAGTTTATTATATCAAATGTGATGTAAAAAAAAATTGTTTCTTATTATTTACATAATCATAACTAGGTTAAAACCTTCTACTTAACTAAATATTGAATATGCTTAAGATTTTACTGCACTTTCTCCCAAGAAATATTCAATTTTCTTAATCACTGCATTTCCTAAAAATACCAACCGTAGCTTTGTGAATTCTTTAGATAATTTTCCTTAAATTAAGATATTGATGAGACATTAATAAGCTAGCTGCATCAATAAATGCCCATTGATACAACCTCGTCAACACACCCTCATCAATGCATCTCAAGATGTGTTGGTGCATATGCATCGATGTTGATGTAGTCATTGCTTATATAAATGCTCACACATGTTGCATTTATGGCATCCTTCAGTTTTTACCTTACTAAACTCTTGTAGTTTCTTTTCATAGAAGTTAGTAGACTTTTCCCTCTAAGTGCCAATAGGTGGATTGAATTGATTATACAACATTTTTTTAAGTGCAATATGTATCCAAACATAGCTACATGAATGACAATGAAATTAAGATTTCTTTCATCCATTGTAGCACTTACATTAGTGTAACTTTACTTTCCAGCAATTTACTTTTTCATTATTAAGCATTTAGTATTATAAGTCATAATTAACATGAGTACAACCACTTCAAGCATAATATATTAATGCTTGATAATCCCAATAGTGGATACTTAGTACCTAGCAGTAAACACTTGGTAACCCAGTAGTGTTAATATATGTTCAAAATATGTACAAAAAGTGGAAATAGATGCTTCATGTATAGGATAGTTTAGTTAATTAATTATTTAATTTAAATATTAAGCCTTCCTTTATTTAATAATTTTTCATATACATGAAATAATAAAAATTATAAAGATGAATATGTTACCAAGAGCATTCTCAAGGAGAGCACCCTCCCTAGGAGCACCCTCTGTTAGAGCCTTCTCACTAAGAGTGCCCTCCCCAAGAGCGTTGGCCAACAAGTTTCATTCGTCCTTGAACAAGTCCATGTTCACTATCTTTTTCCAGCTCCAATTCTTTTTCTATGCTTCTATGTTCTACCAGAAGGTGCTCTCCTTGAGAATGCTCTAACAGAGGGTGCTCCTAGGGAGGGTACTCTCCTTGAGAATGCTCTCAACAAGAATATTATTTAAAGCTAAATATTATACTAAGCCTTCCTTTATTTAAAGCTAAATTTTAAGCCTTCCTTTATTTAATCATTTTTCATATACATGAAATAATAAAAATTATAAATATGAATATGTTACACCTAAATCACACTTAACCATACTAACATATTAACACAAGTGTTGATTGAGAAGAAAACAATTAGAAAACTATGTCTTTCACCATATAATAATATAGGATACTTAGGTAAATAAATTCTACTAAATTTAACTAGATTGCACATACACACTAGTGATTCATATGGTTGGATGTAGGAAATACCTACTACTCATCATTGTTGCTATTACCGAGGACTTCATTTTAGCTAAGTGTGCTAAGTAATGTTAGATAGTGAAATAATGCAAATGTATGATGAAAATTAAAAAACATAGAATCTTTCAAAAAATTAAAAATAATATTTTATCAAGACATACTATATAAAATAAACTAAGATGTCTTCTTCTTGCAAGAATGATTCATCACTACTTGTCGATGACTCTAACTGGTAACATGATAGAACTAAAAGGAATGCTAGTGAGATACCTAAACAACTAAAGATTGTCTATGCACATATAGACTCCTATTATCTAGAATTCAACTTCATCCTCCATTCGAATGGGTAGCCATACGAGAAGGATTTGAAGAGCAACATTGTGTTACCTCTTGATTGTTCTATTCCTTCAATGCTCGTGGTAGCTCTTATGAAACTAAGGCTTGAACCAGTAGACCTAGATTACCAAGTAATAGAGCACCTCACTAGAGATTATTAGCCAATAGAGGTCCAACTTAGGAAATATTAATCCATGAAGGAACACCATGAAGCCTCCATGGATAAATAGGTTTCAATCCCACTATTTCTACAATCATAGAAAGAGGGTCCAAAATTTGTATATGGAAAATCCCAACATCAAGGTTCTCCTTCTTTTGGTGAGGGAGACACAACTCACCAATGATTACAATAAACCTTGGTGGGTAACTAGGATAAGGAGAGAACTAGTTCTAGAACCAATAGAACCTCAAGGCCAAGGTCCCAGAACTATTCATCAAAAGAACATCCAGGAGACTAAAGGAGAAGGACAAGTTAATAACTCTATCATAGTCCTTCACCTTTATCATCCTCCTCATTATCAAGTTCTAGTAGGAGGAACTATGACCAAGACCAAAGAAGAAATAATCAAGACTAAGATGGAGATGACCAAAGGTCCCATCATAGCAATGGATAAAAAAGGTATAGTCAATAGTAAGAAGAAGGGGAGCATCATCAAGAAAGAAGGCATAGTAGGTCACATAATAAGAGACATGAACATGACCGGGGCCACCATGAACATAATGACTATGATAAACTGCTACTTGCTACAAGAACCATGACTAATATTTTTAAAATAGTTCATATTCCTACCAAACATCAATGGGATAGTTGAATCAAATGGCTTGATATGAACAACATTCCTAAATTTGGAGGGTATAATGGTTCCGCAACATTATTTGCAAGCCTTCCATGATGCATGTGCCATTACAAAATATTAAATATGAGTGGTAGAAACTTAAATTATTTCCCAAAACACTTATCAAAGAAGTTTAAAGTTGGTACTACTCCTTGGAGTTGGAATATATTTGCAAATGGAGAACAATGTTAGAGTTGTTTAGTAATAAGTATCAAACATACTTCAGGGTTTTCAACTTGAGAAAATAAGTCCAAGAATGAAAAGAAATCAATCATTAATCCTTTGATGCAACCTTGAGTAGGTATTACTCTCTTTTGCACTAATGTCTAGGCCATGATTTATCACAAAAGAAATAGCTTGGCCACATGATAAATGGACTCAGAAATAAAACTAAATAGACTCTTAAGGTTATGCCCAAGGAAGATTGTCAAAGATAAGGGTACATCAAATTCAAAGGTTTATTAATCAAGTGGCCAAAGAAGAGGGAGAACTCAAAAAAAGAGAAAGTATGAAAGAATACAACAAAAAACCCCTTCATTGGCAAAAGGAAGCTACATTGCTATGATTCTGAGGAGGAAGCACCATTGGATGAAGTGGTACAAAGAAAAACCTTATTGATCCAAAATTATGCTATAGAAATATTAGCCATGATAGATAAAATGTGACATTCCTTGGATGAGAAATTTCAAATAGCTCTAAAGATTATGAAGGAGAAAACAAAGCAGGGGAAGTAAGATAGGGATAGAAAGAGAAGAAAGGATATAGATAAGGACTATTATCATTAAAAAGGTAATGCTACAGTAGTTGAGAAGGTTGCAAATTCTAAAATAGATGAAGAATAATGTGACATATGCTAATATGAACATCCTAAAGGATGTTGTCTTGTATTCTCACACTTATAAGAATATAGGGTGTATGCTTTAAATCCCTAGTTTGCAAAAAGGTAATCATGAAGGAGATACCTTATCCACAAGGCAATTATTGGTAGAAATTCCACCAACCATAGTATTATCCAAGTGGAGCACCACCTCAACCTTAGGACTATTATCATCAATGGAAAAACTCACAACCATGGGGGATGCCACCACCAAGGTAGAAATACCCTTATTTTCAACCAAACTTGTATGATTTTTATGTCTAATAACCTATATTTTTTCCTAGCTCTACAAGTCACACTTCCTACTCCCATCACTATTATCCTCCTAATATCATAGAATGCCTACTCCATGAGCTAAACCTCCTTCGACTTATCCTTCTCATTATCCACCATCTTATTCTACACATTTCAATTCCACTCCTTTTCCATCTCCACCATCTATAAAAGGTGAAATTCCATTGCAACCTTAGTAACACAATGCAATGATGGTCATGAACTTATAGTTAGATTACAATTTGAGCGGCTTTGAGCATAAGTTTAAGAAAAGGGCTTTCTTCAAAACCAAAAATCCACATAAACCCTCTTAGACATTTATGGCTTCTCATCCTTCACAAACTTTTATAAAATTACTAATGAGCTACCTTCAAATCAAAGGTCCCAAAATGTGCATACTATCATGTTAGCTCATGTAGTTACTAACTAGATTAAAGCAGGACATCTTCCTAGGAAAATATTTGATCCTAAAAGTCCTCTAATCTACTTATAGATTGTAGAAAATGATCCATGTAAATCTCTAATAGACTTAGGTTTTGGAATAAACTTAATTGTTCAAGAAATATATAAAACTTGGAACCTCCCTTCAATAAAAAAGTGTAATATCTGATTAGAGCTCGCTAATTAATCCATCACTATTTCCCTAGGATTTGTGATGGATATTGAGACCACCATTTGTGGATGGTCCTATCCAATCGATTTCTTAGTAATTCATGTGGACAACTATAAGGAAGACTACCTTATTATCATGGAAAGGGCTTGGCGCAGCACAATTAATGCCAAGTTAGGAATCAAAGATCTTTCCTTGGAAATCTCCAAGGAAAATGAATTTCAAAAAATAGAGAAGAAGAGGATTCCATGCACTGGTTATATTGACATAGGATGCCATTGTGTGAAGAAAATATGGGCCATGAAAACCACCTCCATCACAACATGCAAAAAGTGTGTCATGATGACAAATGTTCAAATGTGCCTATACATAGCAATAAAAAAAAAGGAAGGTACCCAGTGGCTGACCATGGATTATAGCTCTAATTCAACAATATGTATGGAACCAGTTGAACTCCTCACAAATGCTTATATATATATAATAGATGAAATGAAGAAAATTCTGATCCAACTCTTTTCCACATAAGCAAATATAGATTAGGGAGAGTTGAAAAGCCCTAAGAAATTTAAACAAGAACCCAATGATTTCAAATCTGTATCAGTAACTCTAAAGTATGTATTTCTTGATAATGGCAAGTTGGTAATCAATAATGTTAATGTCACTAAAGAACATAAAGGAATGTTACTAAAAGTTATGAATAAATGGCCAAAAAGCTTTGCCTAGCCATATGATGAATTGACTAGAATAGATCCATGCATATGCCAGGATCAAATCTATCTAGACTTCACCATCAAACCAAAAAGGTAGCCACAGAGAAGGTTAAATCTCAAGGTAAAATAAATTATGAAAACCAAACTAGAAAACTTATTAAGGTAGGATTCATCTATCCTATGATAAATAGTGAGTTAGCAAGTTCACTCATTATTATACTAAAAAAAGAAGAACAATGGATGGTCTATATTAACTTCAAGCTATTAAACATGGTCACATTTAAAGATTACTTTTTGTTGCCATTCGTGGACCAACTATTAGATACAATTAAAGGACATAATTACTATAGTTATCTAGATGGCTATAGTGGCTACAATAAAATCCAAATAGTACCAAAAGACTAGGCCAAGACAACTTTCACAAGTCTGTGGAAAACCTTTGCATATAGAAAGACGTCCTTTGGCCTTTGTTATTCTTCTAGAACTTTCCAACACTTAGTCCTAAGCATATTTCAGTTGCATATCGGTAGTGGTATGAAATTCTTTATGATGATTTCTCTACCTATGATACTAATTTTGAACAAGCATTAGACTATCTTGAGTAGATACTTAAACAATGTATAGAAACATATTTGTAGCTTAACTGGCAGAAGGGCCACTTGATGGTTAGAGATAGCATTATCCTGGAGCACAAAATTTTTAAGAAAAGGAATAAATGTGGACCTTGAAAAATTTAAGATCATCCAAGGAATAAGCAAACAATCTCAAATTGTTAAGAATGTAAGGTCATTCCTTGGTCATACTAGTTACTATAGGTGCTTCATAAAAAATTTCTCTAAAATTGCCAAACTGTTGTTAGAGCTCACTAAGAAAAATGTAGTCTTTGAATGAACAAAGGAATGCAAACAAGCATTTTAACACTTGAAGAAAAAGCTCATATAAACTCTAAATCTACGTGCTCTAGATTGATCCAAGTCACTTCATATCATGAAAATACATCTAATTATGCCTTTGGAGTGGTGCTTACATAAATGGATGATAAAAAATATCCATATTATATCCATTGTGAAACCATAAGCATTATGAGTGTTCAACTTAACTACACCACCACTAAAATATAACTCATGGTAGTGGTATATGCCTTGGAAAAATTCTTATCCTATGTTCTTGGATATCCAATTTTTGTGCACATGGATCATAGTGCAATCCAATTTCTAATGGACAAACCAATGGTAAGTCGTTGTGTTATATGGTGATTGGTGATCTTATAGGAATTTGATCTCACCATGGTGGACAGAAAATGGATTGAGAATGTAGTTGTAAATTATTTATCCCAAATAAGGTAGGATAGCAAAGAGGATGAAGAATCTTTATCTAATTAATTTTTAGATGAACTTCTCTTTGCTAAGTTCATTAAAGTTCAAACACCAAGGGTTACCAATTAGTCTAATGAATTTCTCTCATATCTACTAATACAAAGAAATAATATTTTCTTCAGCATGTTAAACATTACATGGAAATCAAAGAAAACCTCTATAAGGTTTATGTTGATGGCCTGGTATGCTATGTGTACTTGACGCAAATCAATTGAAAATTCTCTAGGATGCTCACAAATATCCTTGTGGAGGCCACTATGCAAGAAGAAGGATAGCCACAAAGATCCTTATGGTAGGATACTTTTGGCCAACGATCTTCAAGGATACTCATCATTTCTTCCATTCATATGAAAGGTGTCAATGAGATGGAGAAATAACCACTTGAATATAAGGATTTCAACAGTGGATTCAACCACTAAAGCCTTTTGACCTTTGGTGTATTAATTTCATGGGATCCATCCCTCTCATGTACAATGGAAATTCCTACATTATTGTTGTTATTAAATACTATAGCAAGTGGGTTGAAGCTACAACTATATCTGATTGTACATCTACCAAAGTAGCCTGCTTTTTTCAACAATAGGTGGTAAACAAGTTTGGTGTGCCTAGAGCACTAATTTCAGATAAAGAAAGATATTTGACATGTTCTACTTTTTTTGAGTTAATGCAATGCTTGGGGGTGCAACATAAACTCATAACACCTTATCACCACCAAGCCAATAGTCAAGTAAATATCATGATCAAGGAAATCACAAGAATCCTAATACAAACCATCAGTAGACATATGAAATATTAGAGTACCAAACTCAATGATGCCATTTGGGCATATAGCTCAATATGGAAACTTCCTATAGGCTACTCTTCCTATGAGTTGGTGTATGAAAAGTTACCAAAACTTCCAATTAAAACTAAATTTTGTATGATTACAATGGTTTGTGAACTTAACATAGACATTAATCTAGCATAAAATGAATGGCTCATGACACTCAATGCACTAGATGAAAACTAAAGAGTAGCACTAATGATGAATGAAGTGCACAAGGTACATAATAAACAACATCATGATGCATGGATAAGGAAAGCTACATTCAAACTAGAAGAAAAGGTTTTCTATTAGAATCCCATGCATGTGCCACAATGATCAAAGTTCCAGACATTATGGAAAGGACTATACATTATCCATTCAACTTTTTCTTCTGGGGCTATGACAACTTATCACCCAACAAGCCCCAAAAATTACATGTTAATTAACATCTAATAACTTAAGTTATTCATGAATTCCAAGTAACCATTGACAACACTAACATCCCTAATCAAGAACAAGCACACTCCATTTTTTAAATCTTCTCCTTCCAACTTAGTCATAGGGGAGAAATCCATCTATCATAAATCTTGATGAGGATAAAAGATTTTTCTTCTTTTTGGTTTACAATGTTCTTTATATGTTTTCCACTTTCTTGATATTTTATTACTTATTCATATATCTTCCTTTTCCTTTATTATTTATTATTCTTTTATCATTTTATTTTATTAGAAATCTTAGATTTCATTCCATTGCTACTAAGAATTTTGGAAATTGTTAAATGTAGTTATCAAAGTTATGATTAATTAACAAAAGGCCAAGTTTGTACATGAATTATGTTTCCTACTAGCAGTTTGTTCATTTTTTAGTAGTATAATGTAGTCAATTTCTGATGTCCATCTACTTCATCCATCCTTCTTTATAACTTTTATTATTTTTTACCACCAATAATTTTTACCATTTCATTGCCATTTTTATTTTGTTTTATTAGAAATCTTAGCTTTTGTTCCATTGCTACTAAGAATTTTGAAAATTGTTAAACGTAGCTATCAAAGTTATGATTGATTAACAAAAGGTCAAATCTAGACTTGAAGTATGTTTCCTACTAACAATTTGGTAGTTTTCTAGTGGTATTAGGTAGTGATTTCACGATGTCCACCCACTTCATCTATTTCATGAGGAGTCTACATCATGGAACCATAAGGTCCTTTCACATTAAAACTAAAAAGTAACATGTGATCTTGTTACCTAATGAACTTAGAAAGAACCAATTGGGAATATAAAAGGATGTGATCTCAAGGGGATTTAATGTGTTCTTGTCTTAACTTCCTTCTTTAGTTTCATGGACCTTCATAGGTATATCATCACTCCTACTATCAACCATAAAAAGGAAGCATGTCTTTGAATGGTGTGGTTCTTGTAAAAAAATAATAATGAAAATTCAAAGAACATTCCTTAGACAATATCATGGGCTACAAGCATTAGTTATGGGACTCGAAGGACATGCTCCTCATGCTTAAAGACACCCCTCTAACTAAGGTCCTACTTACTTCCTTCTTCTCTTTAAGTAATGATTATTATTAACAGTTTTCATGGACTCTTAATGATAAAAAGAGAAGGAATATGTCAATGCGAGATCACTAAAATTTAAAATAACTTGGTCTAGATTTGAAATGGACCAATATTGAATCATCTTACTCACAAATTTCACTAAGAATCTTGTGTAACTAGGATGTACACTATCCACTCATTGTTCTCTATCTACCATTCACTCACTACATCTTCTATCACATCACTACCTCGTATCATGGTAGATTGATAGTTTTGTTTTCTAGTGCACATAATCCTATGGTAGTCCCTCATATGGGTATGGAACTTAACTTAAGGCACTCATTCATCATCCTAGGAACCTATGAACTTCTTGTGATGCAAGTTTTCAAGGGCATACTCAATATACACCTACTTTGGGAAGGATCCACTTGCATCTATTTTTGTTTACCTTAAGTTAAATTCACTAACTATAGACCAATTGCACACTTGATCATCTTGATAGCCTTTAAAAAATCCACTTTTTGCTCTATCTTCACATTATATTATCCTCCAAAAGCTCATCCCATGTGCTCTGATTGCTTCTATTTGGTAAACCATACCCTCTTTCATGTTGTTGCTATGATTCTTCAGCTTTTTGTCTTCTAATTGGCTCTTATTTCAAACCTAAACTCACCTAAAATTCTTCAATTTCAAGTGAAAAATCTAACTATGAATAGATGCATTGATACATCCTTATCAACATAGTGGGATGAGTTGACACATAGAAAAAATAATATATATATGTACAACATTTAACTAATATTTCAACATTTCTTCCAAACACAAGAGGAAGTAATGTCATTTTTCAGAACTAAATAACCTTCCACGAGCTCTAACTTCCAAACCACTTACCTAAATTTACCTATTCTTTGATCCTCAAGCTCCTTGAGGTACACTTAATGTCGTGGGAGCATTAAGTACTAGGGCTTTATAGAAAATTTTTCTAACTCCTCATGAATAATATATTAAATAATATTAGCTTAATGATCATGAGAGATAATCTCAACAATTGACCTTTATTAGAACATGAATAAACTAATAGCATAAGACTATGATCACTCAATAAGGGCTTAATGATAAAATTCTAACATCTAACTAATAAATATAACTTGATCTAATAAAGAAATGTATCCAAAGGAACCAAAAGATTATGTCTAAGAACTTATCCTAGGTTATGTTTATGATTGCAAATGACACCAAAGAGAGGATTATATGTAGGAAAACCATTGCAGCCTAGGGAAAAGTGACCATGAGAAGGAAGGGACCAACAACAAAAATCCCAAGAGTAAGAAGCCAAAGCTACTCATGCTACCAAACCCCTATGAGATGATCCTAAGGTGGAATCTATTTAATAGATTTCCACCAAGGAAATAGAACAATCCAAGTAGTATGAGGTGTCAAGGCCAGGATCTATCCTTGAGTTTACACTTACAGAGGCCTACTTAGAAAAGGTCTGTAGAAGAGAAATTCATAGTTCCATTCTTTAGAAGTTGAATTTTGGATCATTCCTAAAGTAATCTCTAGAAGAGGTCTAAACATAATTGCACGGATCTCTTCTATGGTCCATTCTCTTCACTAGTGAAAAATGATACATGGTAGAGACCTACCTCTTCTCGAACAACTAACAAGGAGATGTGATGTAAATATTGAAGATATCACCATCTCTTACTTGGTTGAGGTAATAGTAGAGGCCCTTAGAATTTCAAACACCAAGGCAAAGCTAACAAAAACATCAATGTAGGTTGATCCTAAAGTAAAGAAATAATGGATTTAAAAATGCTATGAAGTCGACTATAAAGAGTATATTGTTCTAAAATAGATAGAGATAGCCTACTTTAATATCATGTTCTATCATCTTAATCCAACAATGAGGCTGAGCAAGGTGATTATTGTCTCTACTAGGGCATGTGTGGCTCTAAGCAAAAAATTCCCAATTAACCTATCCTAGCTCATCTTCCTTAAAATAGAAAAGTGTTTCAAGAAAAATAAAAAGAGTAGGAAGACACTCCCCCTTCCATGTCTAATAAGAAAACTTTCCAAAATAAGAGGAATAACCCACTACTCTAATGATGTGGTTTTTCAAGTTCCTGTTGTATCATGGTAGGAGATGATGAGAGATAAGGCTACTCCTAAGCTTTGAGAAGAGGAACAATCACCACCAACACTACTTGTAGCATCGGAGAAAATACTTAAAATGCTAGCACCTAATGAGCATCTTATAAAACTTAGAGAACAACTACTACAACAATAAAAAGTCTCCGAGGATGGTGGACAATCTTTAGTATATCATCCAATCATAAGATATTTAAATGAGGTCATAACAACCTTCAACTAGTTGGACAATGAGACTGCACCATTGTTCTTTTGATAGAGGAACCAAGCACCTATTCGATCCAATAGTAGCACCATAGAAGTTACTGTGTTCATACCAGGACAAGCATTTCTAGAAATCTTTGGGAATGCAAGAACCTTCTTTATAATGCTAGAGAAGGATGAGGGAGAAATAGTCCTAGTTATGTTGAACAAGAGCTAAGAGAAAAAAACAAAGATGATGCAAAACTAGGTTGGAGAAGCTCTAATTTCTCTTACTATATCTATTCCTAATATTAATGTCATGGAAAATGTGAAAGCATCAACAAGAGAAAGGAGCAAAAAGATGAGTGCTACCCAACATGAAGAAGTACTAAAATGACTAGTGGAAGCCAAGAAATTGATTCTATAGCTCTTTGACATCTTTGAAGACATATCAGTCATCCATTTACAACTGTTGAAGATAAAGGAAAAGCTATTGATTAAAAATATGCAACTTGAGAAGGCCTCTACTAGCAATCAATAGTTGGTCACTGAGGTTGTAGAACTCAGGTCCCATTATCATTCAGCAATCCAACAAAGAGGCAATGTATGATAACCCATCTTTGATGGTCTTAATACTTACAGCAAAGTAGAGATTTGTCTAAAGAAGTTTCAAATTGAAGAGATGATAGAGTATATGGAACTAGCCAACCTTCAATATGCTAACTTACCAATGCTAACAATGGGGAGGCCTAGAATAGAGTTATAAAATAAGGTGGATATCTCCTACCTTCTTTATGAGGTAGAGTTTAAGCTCAATAAAGAGACAAAATAAAAATTGAAAGTAGCAAATGCAAAGCTTGAAGTTCTTAAAATCAACTTCATGGATCAACGATCTGTTACTGAGAATCTGGCTGGAAGAATAAATGACTACTAGGAGTTGCAAAACCTTATAAGAACATTCAATATGAAACATAAACAATTTGTAGCCTAGTTTGTCAACATAAAGGAAATGTTTCCTTTACTACCATGCCCATGGGATATTCTGGCATCAACTTATCTAAGATCAACTCATCTAAGAGAAGTAGGTAGGATCATCTATGACTCACGAAGCAAAGAAAAGAAAATGAAGGTACTCTTGGATGCCTTCAAATTCCCAGCAGCATTAGCAAGATAACCTTAATCACTAACAAGGTCAGGATGTGATGAAGGACCCTTAGCATCACAAGAGCCTTGACCTCTAGGCATGTTTGATGAGACACGATTCGCATGAGCCACGATATTGCGTCATCCCTTGTGATATCACATATGCGATATCACGGTCTGCCGCCAAATCTATAAATAAGAGGCGGCACTCCCCTTATTTCCCATCCTAGTCTAGAAGTAGGGAAACTCTAGCAATTTGATCACTCCAGAGATAGAATATTTTCCATGTGCCCGTAGTAGGAGTCCTAAAGTGAACGGATCTTTATTCGAGCAACATTGTACCTGAACACAAGTTGTGTACGACAATAAAGACGAACTTCCTGGATAAACCTTGCAGTGCATGGAATAGGATTTTATTTATTCTTTTCTCTCTCACCCTTAAACTCCTAGAATGTGGTATGAGTATGACTTGATTACGAGCATCTAAGGATGTGTACATTTAGTAAAGGAATCGACTGCTCATCGCATGAGATATGAGTACAACTTGATTACGAGCATCTAGTGTGACTACTTGGTAACCCAGTGGCGTATCTAGGATCTACACTTGGTAATCCCAATGGTAGTCGTACACCCCGATGTGTACGGTTAGTCAAGGAATTGGCCACTCATCGCACTTAGGCTAGATTAGATTCTCTCAACCCTTTCCTCCTAGTTAAGTGCCTTAGTACGACCGCTTCGAGCACGTGCATTACGCGTGGTGATCCCAATGATGACTAACGTTTGGTAGCCACGATTGCATCGGTTTATGGTGTGTACAGTAAGTGGGAATGGATGCTGATGCTAGGTAATTTAGACTTAGTTATTAGTTAGATTTAGGAATTAGTTTCTCAACCCTTCACCCCTGTTAGCATAGGAGAAAAACATAAAAACATATAAAAATCATATACCTTGGACTTACTTAACCATACACCATGACAACTACAAGTAAGTCTAAGAAGACAACGAATGGTTAACCTTAAGTGTTCCATGAGGCATGTAGGCATTTAGTCTGTGGAGTTCAACTAGATCATGTGTGCTATGCTCATTTCATATGGTTGAGTGTAGGGGTACCTCGCCACTCATCATTGGCGCTGTTGCCGGGGACTAAGTCTTTGTGTGCTAAGTAGGACATTAGAGATCATTTACTTTGTTGGGAGCTTAAACGAACCTTAGGGTTAATCAAATATAAAAAAATTAAATAACAGTAAAAATTGCACACCTACAAGACATCATGTCTTCTTCTTCTTCTCACAAGAGCAACTCACCACCTAAGGACCATACAAAGAACAGTTGGCAATCAAAAACACATAGCTGAAATCAGCCAATTCCTCAACAATACAAAGTGACATATACTCATCCTAATGAGTATATACCTGATTATACTTTTATCCTCCATCAAGATGAACAGATGCACTGGAGAGATTTTTTTGGTAACATAGTGTTACCTCCAGATCGATCAGTCCCTAGCATGCTTATCCGTGCTTTGGCACAGACTGGCATGACAGAGCTCTATGCTGAATACATTATGAAAGACTTTGATACAACGGATTATCATCCCATCAAAGCACAACGTATGAGGGATGCAAGGTAGGAGAGTCAACATACACTGATGAAGGGCAAAGGCCCACATGTCCTTAGTGAAACTAGAGATGGTGAACCACTCACAACAAGTTCTCTATCAAGAGATGTTTCCCCTCCTAACTATGGTGAGGAGGTTGGGTATCAGAACTTACACTCAACGATACACAACCCTAGTTTTGATGCCCGTGAACACCAACTGTTCACAGAGGGAACAACAAAAAAAAGACAAGGACGGGCACTTAGATCGTCACCACGATCGGGGCCGAAGCAGCCAAAGAGAAGGTAGGAAGCATCACAACGGCAATGGTTCTCCTTCTTCTCCTCCTTCTTCTCATCACTCACCCTCTCCTTCCACATAAGGGTGCAATCATGAAGAGCACAATGAAAATGAATAAAAGTAAGGCAAATGAGAGACCTCAACAAGAGAGTCGAGAGAGAGGACAAGGGCATGAACAAAGGGAAAGTAGGGAACAATGGAGGCATCATAGACGTCATGAAAGAGACGATCATGACGAACCCCTACTGGCCACCCAAAATATGCTTGACATAACGGAGGTAGTGAGAATCCCAACAAGGCATTTAAAAGATAGTCGAATCAAGCATTTAGACATGAATAACATCCCACGCTTTGAAGCAGGATACAATGCTGATCCAAAGCATCATTTACAGGCATTCCACGATGCATGTGCCTTGCAAAATATAGAGAATGAGTGGCAAAAACGTAAGTTGTTTCCTAAGACACTCACCAGGGAAGCAGAGAGCTGGTACCAGTCCTTGGAACCGGAAACCATCAAGAGGTGGAGTACAATGTTAGAACTGTTCAACGATAAGTATCAAATGTACTCCAAAGTGTCCAATTTGCATAAGCATATCCAAGGATGGAAGCAAGGTATTCATGAACCCGTGGATGCTGCCATGGCCTGCTACTACACATTGTTACATCGTTGCCCAGGCCATGGATACACACAGCGGGATCAACTCTGCCACCTCGTAGATGGGCTTAGACATGAAACTAGAAGAACCCTTGGGACTTATGCCCAAGGGAGACTATCACAACTTAGAGCCCATGAAGTTCATCGCTTGTTGGAGCATGTAGAAAAAGAAGAAGGTGAGCTATGAAAAATGGAAAGTGTGGAAGAATACAACTATGATCCCTCTCTTCAAAAGAAAGGAGAGAAATTTTGTAATGATGAGGATGAGTCACCAATCGAAGAGTTGGTGAATAGAAAAACCTTGCTAATTCAAAAGCTCACAATAGAATTAGTGGCTAAGGTAGATGACGTATGGAGTTCCTTAGACTCTAGACTTAAAACTATCTTGAAAATTGTAGAAGAGTCTAAGCCAGGACAAAGTAGTGACAAAGGTAAGATAAAGCAGAGAGATTTAGGCCCTGCACATAACAAGGGTAAGGGGAAATTCACTGACTCCGATGTGGTTGTGGATTTGGATTCAGACGATGACGGTGGATGTGAGATCTACCACTATGACCATCCTAAGGGATGTTGTCCAATCATCTCACATCTACAAGAGTCTAGGGTGTATGCACTTAATCCAAGATTCAACCAATAGCAAACACCCCGAAGGTTACCTTATCCTCAAGGTAACCCAAGGCCGTTCCACCAACCCTTGACGTATTATCCAAGTGGAACTCCACCACAACCCATTGGGCAACATCAGCAGTGGCAACACCCACAGTCATGGGGGATGCCACCACCTAAACATCAATACCCTTACCAGCAACCAGAACCATATGGATATTATGTGTAGCAGCCAATTTCTTCAAGTGACTCTATGGGTCACACAATGCCCCACCATCACTACCAAGTTTGAGAGTACTCTAGAAGGACTCGTTCTTCTCTAGGAGATACTCCATACCCACACCATCCTCCTAATCCATCTGCACCTCTTCCACCAGTAGTAGTTCCCATAACACCTCCTACTCCAACAACGCAAGGGGAACTTCCTCCTCAACCACAGCAATGTCACGCTACGAGAACTATAAATATTCAACCTGATGCTGGTTCTGACAACTGTAAAAAGAGAAGATCCTTCTTCAGAATCAAAATCCCAGACAAACTCTCGCAACAACAAGCGGTTGAGCCCATATACACTCCTCCACCATCTAACACTATGGGGCACCCTTCAGTTCAACATCAGAGCTTAATGCATACGGTTATGTTAACGCATACCGTAACCAACTGGATCAAGGTAGGCCACCTTCCTAGGAAACTAACTGACCCTGAGAGTCCCTTAATCTACCTTCAAGTCACCGGAAATGAACCACATAGGGCTCTTCTTGACTCAGGTTCCAGAGTCAACTTAATTTCACGAGAGATGTATCACGTCTAGAACTTGCCACAACTTAAGAAGAGCAATATCCAATTAGAGCTAGCAAACCAATCCATCACCATTCCCATGGGATTGGTCGAGGACATCATTACCACTGTGTGTGGTTGGTCCTACCCAACTAACTTCCTGGTGATTGAAGTGAACAACAACGAAGGGGAATTCCCGATTATAATGGGAAGGGCATGGCTAAGCACAGTAGATGCATGCCTTAGGATCCGTGATCTTTCCTTGGAAATTTCTAGGATAAATATTTATGGGAAGATCAAGAAGAGGAAAGTTCCATGCATCACATACAGTGATTCATCGGGTGATGACATGGAGGAAATGCCTCCATGCAACAAGTGTGTCCTTGGAAATCTGAAACAAATATGTCTGTATGTAGCAACCACACAAGAAGTAGTAGACACCCCGTGGTTGATAGCTACTTAAAGGAGCAACCAAATATGCATGGAATGAACTAAGAAGACAAGCCATTCCAACAACAAAGGCATATACACATTGGAATATGAGCGTCACCAACTTCCATCCCTTAATCTAAGAACATCAATTGGGAGAAGTTGGACACTTCTTAGAAATTCAAACAGGCACTCATTATTTCGGATCTCTCCCTTACAACTCAGTCATGGGAGAGATGGCCACCTATGCTAACCATATGGGGCCCTCAGTTCTTTTTTGATTTTTGTTTTACACGTTTTTGTTTTACACATTTTTGTCTTACACATTTTTGTTTTACAAATTTCTTTAACTTTTCTTTTTTTTGTTTTACAACATCGTTTTACTTTTTCATTTTGTGTGTGTGTGTGTGCATGTGTTCCACCATGTAATTTTTTCATCCAATAAGTGTTCAGAATGATGGTATGAACTGTTTTCATATTGATTGCTAATGTTTGGTTTTTACCTTTAAGTCACAATGTTGATACTAAGGTATGTTTCTTTTGATATGGCAGGCAATGAGATCACTTCATCCATTCATCCACACTTTCTATGATCTCTCTCAACTTGGAAATGTACAGTCCCTTTCTAATAAGAACTTTAACAAATCGGTGACTGGGCATTTGTCAAACTAAGAAAGGACTCAAGACTTGAAAAGGGTGTGACTTCAAGGGAACTTGGTGCATTTGTGTTGGCCATTCTCTTGGGTGCTTGGATGTTTTTCTTCTTGAGTTTTCTTGCCATATCGATGTTACTCAATTATCAGAAGCTGAGACAATAAAAATAATCAAGTCTTTGCATGGTGTGGTTCTCATGCATAAAAACACAAAACAAAACAAAAAGAAAAAAAAAACAAACAAACAAACAAAGTGAGAATTCAAAGAAAACCCCTTAGATGAAATAATTCTTTGGGCTAATAAGCACTGGCTATGAAACCAAAGTGTTCTCTCTAACTAAGGCCCTTCTTGCTTCCCATTCTCTCCTTTGTTTCGTCAGAATGATGGTGGCTTTTGAAGATGCATGCTTTTTATTCAAAAGGATGGTTCGGCCAATTGCATTGATGCGAAGTCACTGGAAGTGGTTGGTTTAAGGCGAAGTTGGAATGAGAGTTGCCAAGTCACATTAATCATGCAACACAAAAGGGGTTGTACACCACCTTGTTCTTGGGATTCCATTCCATTCTCTTCTCTCCATCCTTCTCTCCATTATTCACCTCATTGTTGGTTGTATCATTAGTGTATATATTTTGGTTGATGCATTGTTTTCTTTTTGGTAAACACTCATGGTTAAGACTTTAACTGTTGTTCCAAATGACATTCCCCAAGCCTACAGACTCTTTGAATGTGGGTTTGTTAGGGCATTAAGGGCATGAGCCTACTTTGGGGAGGACCCACTAACATTCCTATTTGATGCACCAGTTAACTTCTTTTCCCTAACATTTTTGCAATTGATTTTATTTTGTTCATTCCATCTTAACATCCACTTAATTGATGTTTTAGTTGTCCCTTTTTATCTATCTTTCTTTCTCCTTTCCTTTCTCCATTCTAATGCTACTGGAGGTTCATGATTAGTCATCGGGGTACTAGGCCTAATTTTTTTGATTTTCTCCTAGCCCCACATTTCTTGATTTTCTTCCTAACCCCTACACCTTCGGTAGTCATCATTAATATATCTCCTAATCCGTATCAGCCATACCACAACCTAGCCAATGGATTTACACAGAAGCAAGGTATTAATTACATGATGATTCATTTACCCTTGCTAATATAAGACTATGTTGTGTGTGTAGATGGTGATCATGCAACAACGTATTGCATCTGGAAGGAACACATGGAATGGAGCAGCGCTAAAGCAGCTATGCAAAGAGAAAGATTGATGATGTGCTTATGGATGGACAACGAGGACGTAATCTTGGCATTGGCAATAGCAATACTTCTTTCTCTCTCTCTCTTTCTTAGCTTCCAACTAAGGCTTGATGTCAATGTAATAAGGTGTTCATCCTTGTTGTCATGAACACTAGTTTTATCAAGTCTTGTAATGATGATCCGTTCACATGTCATCCCATTAGTTCCATTCCCCTCAATAATCCCATACCTTCCCAATATTTTGTAAGGAACTCGAGTACATGTTTTCATTCAGTCATGGGGGTATGATGAGACGTGATTCGCATGAGCCGCGATATCGCATTGTCCCCTGTGATATCACGTATGCAATATCGTGGTCCGCCGCCAAATCTATAAATAAGAGGTGGCACTCTCCTTATTTCCCATCCTGGTCTAGGAGTAGGGAAACTCTGGCAGTTTGATCACTCCAGAGATAGAATATTTTCCATGTGCCCGCAATAGGAGTCCTAAAGTGAATGGATCTTTATTCGAGCAACATTGTACTTGAACAAAAGTTGTGTACGGAAATAAAGACAAACTTCCTAGATAAACCTTGCTGTGCATGGAATAGGATTTTATTTTTTTCTCTCTCTCACCCTTAAACTCCTAGAATGTGGTATGAGTACAACTTGATTACAAGCATCTAAGGATGTGTACGGTTAGTCAAGGAATCAGCTGCTCATCGCATGCGATATGAGTATGACTTGATTACGAGCATCTAGTGTGACTACTTGGTAACCCAATGGCATATCCAGGATCTACGCTTGGTAATCCTAGTGGTAGTTGTACACCTCGATGTGTACAGTTAGTCAAGGAATCGACCACTCATCGCACTTAGGCTAGATTAGATTCTCTCAATCCTTTCCTCCTAGTTAAGTGCCTCAATATGACCACTTCGAGCACGTGTGTTACACATGGTGATCCCAGTGACGACTAGCGTTTGGTAGCCACAGTTGCATCGGTTTAGGGTGTGTATGGTAAGTGGGAATGGATGTTGATGCTAGGTAATTTAGACTTAGTTATTAGTTAGAGTTAGGAATTAGTTTCTCAACCCTTCACCCTGTTAGCATAGGAGAAAAACATAAAAACATATAAAAATCATATACCTCAAACTTACTTAACCATACACCGTGACAACTACAAGTAAGTCTGGGAAGACAATGAATGGTTAACCTTAAGTGTTCCATGAGGTGTGTAGGCATTTAGTCTATGGAGTTCGACCGGATCACGCGTGCTACGCTTGTTTTGTATGGTTGAGTGTAGGGGTACCTCACCACTCATCAATGGTGTAAATACTTCATTTCACCTATCATCATTCAGCTAGGTGCTTGCCAAATTTTGTAATATAATAAGTCCAACATTCTTTTTCTAAACTTTACAATCCTTGTTATACATGTAGCAGATAAAGTCAATCAATTAGTTAGTAATGAGTAGTGGGTATGCCATACACCCAACCATATGAATCATGAGCATTCATGTGCAATCCAATCAAATTCCATGGATGAAGCTAGTATGGTATCTAAATTGTTAAGCATTAATCGTAGGTCACTATCTTCTCACTTGGACTAGTGGTGGCTTTATCACATATGGTTTAGTCTAAAGTGAGGCATATGATTATTGATTTTATTATGGTATTAAACTAATTGATTAATAACATAGAAATTAATTTTTTAATTTAATTAATTATAAAATTAGATCTAGAACTATCTTAAGGGTGATGAGTGTCCCTTTCCAGCTTTCTGTACATGTCCTAAACTCACATACCCATTGCTAGTATTACCAAGTAAATATGTTTTTATGCTTGAAATTGGTCACACTAATTCCATCAATTGATTAATGTGAATCAAATATAAATGTTAAATAAGTACATCAAATGTAAATTGAATTAAAAGTAAATCTATTCTAAGTCAAAGTGCTACAATGAATATGAATCAATCTCGATCTTATTGTCATTCATGGAATGTATCTAGATATAATGCCACTCAAATAAGACACTATACAATTGATGTAAACCCATGCTAAGGGCACTCACTAACTATTTGCTAAAATTACAAAGTAAAACTACAAGAATTCAGTTACATTATTGACAAATTGGTATCAAATACATGGTGAGTGCTTACATATTTATAGATAAATATAGATACTACATCGATGGGAATGAGTCAACTCATTTGGCTACATCAATGAGGGTGTTTCAACAAGGATTTTCAACATAGCCAAGTTATAGTAAAAGCAATATCACATCTACAATATGGCAAATGTGATGTAGCAACCAACTAAAAAGCATCAACAAGAATGCTACAACATAGATGCGACATAGCATCTATGATGTAGCATCTACAATATAGCATGTATGATATCTTAGTCAACTAATAAACTTGATAAAATGATGTTTCATCATATCCCCAAAACTTAACTACCCAACATATTTGGTTTCATCGTACCCCCATGGCTAACTAAAAAATCATCCTTGAGTTATATATAAATGGATAAAATTTCATTACAAAAATTGTGGGGTGACCAATACTAGATTGGCAACTATTACAAAACTTGAGTGTCAAATTACAAAATTTAATTCAAGTGAATGTTTCAAAAAACGATAAAAATATTGGATAGAAAATTTTTTAAAAAAATTGTAGAAGTCTTTAAAAAATCCATTGATGATGAATCTTCATGATGTTGCAGCCATTTTTCTCAACCTCAGTTGTTATGTTCACACTTCTCTTTTATGTATACATTATTAAATGATGGACTAAAATTTCTCCTTATCATCTCATTAGTTCAACAAACATGTGATGTTTGAGCTTTAATCCTTGTATGTGCTACTATTTATCCATGGGCATATTCTCCTTTATCATTCTCTTAGCCTCTTTTCCCTTACTTGCAAAAGACCTTCATCCTTAGGCATTTTATTTGTCACAATTTGAAATTGCCAAAGGATCAACATTAGTTTTAATAGTTTTTTCTTGATGATTAACCCTTTTTAAATTCTTAGCTGAAAATTTGAAAAAAAAATTAGCATTTAGATGCATGGTGATTTCATAATAATGTTCCCTAAGGTCCTAAGGTAACTAAAATCATCAAGTTGTTTTAAGTCATCTTGATTATTTTTACTATTAGTTATCATAATGTTCAAAAATGAGATGTCAGAAAAATTTGGATTGTAAGATATTGCAAATGCATTGGAATATTAAAAAAAACATGTGGTTTCAAAAATAACTAAGAGATTTTGAATTTATAATTTAAAAAAAAAACATTAAAGATAATCAAAATGGATGAAAAGTAGTCACAAAATCATACATAAATTTAGAGAAGTAGCTCATGATGTCCTTAAAGATATGATTTTCTAGTTCAAAGCCATGATTAACAAAATGCACATAAGTGGATCCTTCTGAAAGCAGGCTTCTACCATTATGCCTTTGCATAACCATTCTTATAGATGTCGATGGGCATCTTAGAAGCTAGATGTGAATCATGCCTTATCCCAAACAACACAAAATAGCCTTAGTTAAAATCTTGCACTATACTTAAAAAACCATTAGGCACATAATGGCATGCAGTAATGAGATGAGTAATGGGATGAAAAGAGATTGCAAAGTTTAGGACATGAGGTACCTAACCATGTATAAATTAGTTTCTTGTGTTAATTATGATTAAGATGACCATCATACCAATCTGTCCAAGTTTCAAACCATGTCCATACCATTAACAGTGGCTTTGCATTGATGTGCCCCTTCTTACCTATCATCATTGAGGATCACTAAACTTAGAAGGCAGGGGGAGAGAAGATGAATAAGTTTCATAAAATAAAACACTTTAAGAAAAAGCACACACACTTAATTTAATGTGGTTCCCCAACTTGGGTAGTCCACGCTCTAAGGATATTTCACAAGCACAACTCTAAACTTTGTTGCTCTTAAATGTGGTTTAAAGGGTACCACACCCTATACAAGCTCTAAGCCCTGCTCTGGAGTGATTTGACACTACAAATCCACTCAACCCCACAATGTCTCAACAAGCTTATAATATGGCTTCCAAGATCCCACAACCTTTAAAACTTAAGCCCCACTCTAGAGTGTTGTGGCGCTACACCAACACTGAATCCCATAGGATCCTATCAAGCTGAAGTAAGATGCCTTCTTATAAGAATCACATAAACTTCATACGGAAAAAAAAAGAGAACAATA
The DNA here is from genome assembly GCA_015680685.1 of Gnetum montanum. Classification (NCBI taxonomy): domain Eukaryota; kingdom Viridiplantae; phylum Streptophyta; class Gnetopsida; order Gnetales; family Gnetaceae; genus Gnetum; species Gnetum montanum. The sequence goes on from MNCI01035665.1 coordinate 236,057, forward strand.
ATCACAAGGAAAGAATGCAACTAAGTTTGTTGATGCACTTTGAGGCACAACTCACTTTGACCAATTACAATAGACAAATGATTGTACAATGAGGAACAACAATGATTACAATGATTGCTTGATGATTACTATTGATAGTACAAAATATTTACACTTTTCTTAAAGAGAATGAAGTCTTCTTATAGCTAATATGTTTTTAAAATCACCTCGGAATTCATGCAATGGCTAATTAACGATCATTGGAGATGTCTTCCCTGAGACTAAGACATCTTTCTATCATTGACCTTCATTCTAGAAAGGCATCTATTTTAAGATAAAGACATCTTTCTAGATTTGAACTTTACTCTACAAAGATGTCTTCTTCACATGAAATATGTATTTTTTTTAGAGACATCTTCTCCTATGCTACCTTCAATTCTATCAAGACGTCTTCTATTTCTTGGAGACGTCTTTCTTCAACTCCCTTTGCCCTTTGAAATCTTCATTCTTTATCCATGTTCTTGAACTTTCACAAGCATTCTTATCTCAATCCAAGTTCCCATTTCTTGTCCTAAAAACACAAAAACCACACAAACATCCTTATTCTCCATTTTTCTTAACATTTTGAGACACCAAAAGGTCAATAATCTTCCCCTTTTTGGTGATGTTCAAAACTTAAGAAAATGTGTTAGTAGACATTCAAAATCTCAAAATATGTCCATAATGATAATCTCCCTCTTTTTGAATAGCATCAAAAAGGATAAAGCACATAAGAAAATATCTAAAGAGATATCATAAGAGAGCAAAAATCCAATAGTATAACCATAGTATAACCAAGATTATAAAAACAACTCTTCCCTTTGCTAAAAAGGAATGGAAAGATCATAAAAAATTCCAATATTGCTTAGTTGTAGCCATACCATGGTCACAAAAGATATGCACTAAGCACAATCTCCATCCAAATAAATCTCCAAGTATATCATAAAGTGATTTCAAAGATATCCATATTGCTGTATGGAATATTATCAATCATTTTCAACCTTTCATAATAGAAATACAAGTACTTCTTCCTTAAGTTTAGTCCATAAAAATAATAGAGGCTTAATTACTCAAGGGAAGATATATTCAGAGCATGCTATATTATCATAAGTAGAAAAATCAGGTGAAAAGACACAATCATATCCTGATGTTGAAAATCTACATTTCATTAAGATCTATCCTTTTTAGTTCAAAAACAAAGTTAGAAAGAACAAGCCACAACTAATCCAAACATGACTAAAAACAAGCCTTTTAATTAATTTCTAAGAGAAAATAAACTTGTATGCCAAAGACTAAAGAGCATTTAGGATCAAGTAACCTATTTTCTTGAATCAATTATCTCATTATCCTATACTTATCCAATATTCTCTTACTTTTAAATTAGCAATAAAAGGATAAAGAATAGTAATTTCATGGAAGGTTAGTTAAAAAAACATGCATATGCAACTTTTAAGACAAGGTAATGCAACAAACATAACCAATCATCTTTTTATCCAAAACAAGATATGTGATAATCATGTTGATAGAAAAATATATATACACACATATATACATCTCATCTCTTACCAAAGAAGATTCTGAACACCAAACCAACACTTTACCATCCATCCTATTAAATGAATAATCCTTTTGTTGCTCAACTTTTGGAATATGATATTTTGCTACTTGAGGTTTTCTAGGCAAAAGCTTCCAAAGATTCCCCCTACATCAATGAACTTCAAGATGACAATAGAAAATGAGGAATAGACTCCTCTTATACATGTGCAACTATTCTTCAGCTTTTAAGATCATCTTATAGTTGTCAAGGAAGTAATCATCACAAATCATCAAAGTACTACAACTGAAGATTAACATTAAGATCAAATGTAGAGACTAGAATCTCTAGTTGATAGAATTTTCATAAATGAGTCTACTTTATATCCATGAATTATCACAATAATGGCTAAAATATCCTAAAGGACATGAGCTTAGAAATAGATTAACTCATGAAGTTATAAACATGCAAGATAAAAGCCAAAAAGGCATTATTACAAGTGCTACACCACATATTTTCATAGAATCTGATGAGGGATGAGGTACCCCTATGCCTAACCATACAAATCACAAGTGTTCACACATTATCCGATTGAATTCCATGGATGGGACTAGTTGTTACATCTAGATTGCAATGCCTTGATCGTAGTTTGTTGTCTTCCCACTTAGACTAGTGGTGGCTTTGTCACATATGGTTTAGTCCAGCTTGAGGCATATGATTTTTATTATTTTATATTTTATTATTCTATGATTAACAATACGTTGAAACTCAATTTATAATCAATTCAACTAATCTAATTGCTAATTAATAATCAACTACCCTAACATAAGTATCTGATCCCACTTCCCATGCACATCCTGAACACATATAACAATGTTGGGTTACCAAAATTTAAGCATTACTGGGATTACCAAGATTCGTACGCATGCTCCAAGCAATCGTACTTATGTGCTTAATTAATTAACATGCATAAAAATGTAAATATTAACTAAGTATATGAAAAGTAAATTTCATGGAAAGTAAATCTAATCTATGTTAAAGTGTTGCAATGAATAAGAATCAATCTTGATCTTATTGTCACTCATGGAATATGTCTAGGTACATTGCCAGTTGAATAAGACTTTGTACAACTAACTCAAATCCACTTTGTGAGCACTCACTAACTATTCTCTAAGATTACAAAATAAAACTACAAGAATTCAAGTACTCTATTGACAAAACTATGAAAAACTATGGAAAAATATTTCCAAATCATGAGCCCAAGCTCTATATTTATAGGCCAGCGTATACCCCACAATATCAAATATTCGACATCATACCTTAGGCTCCAACATCACATACCCAATGTCAAGGCTTTGACATCAAATACCTAACATCAGGGCCTTGTTATCAGAGCCTTGTTATTGGAGCCTTGTTATCGGATCCTTATTATCGGAGCCTTGTTGTCTACACCAAGATATCGAGGCTAAGATATCAAAGCCTTGTTATCAAAGCCAACCAAAAAGTTGACTTTTTATCAAATAACACAACCAACTGATGATTCATTATACCCCCATGACTGAATAAAAAATAGTCCTCGAGTTAACAGGATACGGCTGAGCTTTCTTTACAAAATTGGGAAGGTAAGGAATTATTGACTGACGCTAACTACTAACTAACTCTGAGTGTCGCATTACAAAACTTTATTTGAGTGGATGTATACAAAATGATAGAGTGACAAAAATACTAAATAGACTTTGAAGATTACAAAATTTGTAGAGGTCTTCAAGAATTCATTAAAGATGATTCTCCTCATTTTTGCTAGCTATGATAGACTTTTAACCTTGATTTTTATGTTGATGCTTCTCTAGTTATGCAGACATTCTTGAAGGGTGGACTAAAATTTCTTCTCATCACCCCATGGATCTAGCAAACATGTGAAGCTTAAGCTACTATCTTGTATGTGCTATGATGTGTCCATGGTCTTATCCTTTATTTTCCCTCTATTGACTTTGTTTTTGTGCCTAGCAAAAGACCTTCTTCCTTAGGTCTTTCTTTTAGTGTCACCTGCAGTCACCAAAGGATAAACATTAGTTGTGATAAATTTTCCTTAATAATTAGCCCTTTTGGATCCCTTAGTTTTCTTTTAAGAACAAGGCAATTACAACATACTATGCCCAAGGTTATGAGGTAACTAAAATCATCAAGTTGTTCACATTATTTTGATCAAATACTATTAGTTACCATGATGTTCAAAAATAGGATGTTGGAAAAATTTCAAAAATTTTAAAGTAGGCATCCCTAGCCCCCATGACTAATAAGCATAACTTTGAAAACACATAAGTTTTTGAATAATTGAAACCAAAGGTCTAATTCAAAAGATGGCCAAGAAATATTAATGGATATGGAAATAGAAAAGTAGGAAAAATTATTGAAATAGATGAGAAGTAGGTCCAAAATCATGCATAAATTTAGAGAAACTATCATTGATGTTTTGAAAGATGTGAAGTTTAGTTTAAAGCCATGATCAACAAAATTTATGCAAGTGGGTCCTCCCCAAAGTAGGCTCTTGCCATAATGCCCTTGCATTACCACTTCTGTAGATGTCCATGGGCACCCAAGAAGTTAAATGTAGACCATGCCTTTGTTCTAAACAACACACAACTGTAGTGGTTAGGATGTTGCACTATACTACACAAAACCAAAAGGCTCATAATCGCATGTAGAAATGAGGTGAATAATGGAATGAGAAGGAATTGTAGAGATCTGGATGTAGGGTACTTTAACCATGTCCACAATAGGTTCTTGTGATAAGTGTGATTAAAATGATCAACATTCCTATCCATCCAAGTTTATACCAAGTCCATACCATGAATAGACACCTTGCATTGATGTGTTCCATCCTACCAACCACCATGAGTCCACAACCACCTCAAAGAACAATCATCACTCCAAAAAGAGAAAAAAAGAGAAGAAGGAAGGAAGGGCCATAGTTAGAGGGGTGCCTTTAGGCATGGGTAACATGTCTTTTTAGCCCCATAACTAGTGTTTGTAGCCCATTATTGTGTCTAAGGTGTGTGCTTTGAATTCTCATTATTATTATTATTATTATCTCTCTTTTCCCTATTCTTTTTTTTTCTTTTCTTTTTTTTGTTTTGTTTTTTTTTTTTTTTTTTTTTTTGGATGGAAACCACACCATGCAAAGAAAGAGCTTCCTTTTTATTAGTCAATAAGGAAGTGTTGATAACATTCCAAGAGGAGTCATAAACCACATGAAGGAAGTCAAGAAGAGAACATAACAAGTCCCCTTGAGGTCACATCCTTTGTCATTCCCACTTGATCATTCCCTCTTTCTTCAAGGTATAGTGATCATTAATTAATTTTAGTTTCATAAAAGAAGAACCAAATTGTTTCCATAAAAAAGACCTTTTATTAAAAGTACTGGAGGGATGGATGAGGTGGTCTCACTAGTTTACATAATTACTTACCCAATCATCTTGATAACATAGCACAAAAAACCCAACACATAGCGTTGACTTCCACATCATGACATGGCAATTTTATTAAGAAAAAAATATAACACATTCATAAAACATAAAGAGAATGACTTAAGAAAAGAAAAAAATTATAAAGAAAAGAAAAATATTAAGAAATGGAAAACATATGAAGAATCAAAAAATTCCAGAATTGATAAGAAAATTAGTTACTTCCATGCATCTTTGAAATAGGTTTATATTTTCATTTTCAAGCCATTAGATGTCTTCTAGTTTAGTGGCTACTATGTAGGCTAATGTTTGCTCACACACTTGCTCTTGAACATTATGGTGGGCTGGTATAGAGATTTTGTTAATATTTTTAACTTCCGTCCCACAACTACATCCTTTATGATTATTGGTGATACATGAATTCTTCTATCTCTCCATAATGATAGCTTTATTCTTTATGTCTTGTGTTGAAGTGGTGATGGTTGTTGTCTTTTGCAAATAATTACGAGACATCATTTTTGTGAGGAAGGTTGTTGCATTAGATTAGCCTTGTGCTAGTTTAGGTGATGTAGTAGGTCTATGAGTGTTTTGTTTTGGCTTACAACCTTTCCTCCAGAAGGGACATTTCTGAGACTTTGGTTGAGATCTACTAGCATTATCATTTACATGTATGTTCACAATGCAAGTGGCATTCTCTCATTAATGTTGTGATGTTGAACCTTCCTATGTTGTTGGAGGTGACATATGGTGGAGGTGAGTATGAGAATATTGAGGATATGAGGCAAGATGAGAAGTGTGAGGTGGTGATCTCATATAAGATGTCACAAGATAATGATATTTGGGAGAGTGATAGTAGTGATTTGAAGTAGAGGAAGTAAAACTAGTTGGTGAAACAAGATGTTGAACATAATATCCATGTGGGTTTTTTTGGTAGGAAGGATAGGGCTAGTTTGGTGGTGGCTTTCCCCACGACTATGACTATTGCCACTACAGTTGATGCCAATGTTGAGGCTAGTAATAGGTCCCACTAGGATAGTACATTTGGTTGTAGGACTATCTAAAATTACCTTGTGGAAAAGGAAATCTCCTAGGCATGTGCTTCTATACAAACTTTGGATTTAATGCTCCTACCCAGTAGTGATGTAGATGCAACAAGACCAGGCAATGACCCTTCAGATGGTCATATATGTAGATATCACATCCATTGTCTTCATCTATGGTTGAGTCTATAGCCTCACTTCCTTCAACTATTTTTATTATTTGTTGAAAAGTGTTCCTAGTTGTTTCTTGGTTATGCTTTCTCCCTTTATTGTGATCACTTAATTCATTTTGTGCTACTCTCTCCTCTATGATAGCTACCTCTTTTTCCTTATCATAGATATGAATGCTTTTCTTTTAAAGAGTTGGGTCCTAGTTATTTTCCTCTACATTCTCCCATTTGTATAGTTCTCCTTCTTCTTTTGCCACATGCCTGATCAACTTTTAGATTTGATGGATATGTAGCTTGTATAATTGACCTGGGACATAAATCCCAAGGATCTCCCTTATTTCATTACAAAGCCCATTGATGATGTGGAAAAGTTGCCTTTCCTTAGAGAAACCATGGCCTGGGCATCTATTCAGCAGAGAATAATATCTATCTAAGGCCATGTCCAAGGGTTCATGTTGTTCTTTTCTCCATCCTTGGATTTGTCTCCTCAAGTTGGACACCCTTGCATAGGTTTGGTATTTTTCATTGAAGAGTTCCAACATTATGGACCACCATTAGATTCAATTTTCTTTCAGTGATCTATACCACACTTCGGCTCTATCAATCAATGTCATAGGAAAGAGCTTAAGCTTTTTCCATCCACTTTTAATGTTGTATGAGACACAGACATCATAGAAGGCTTGTAGATGATGTTGTGGATCTAAATCGTAGCCTCCTCCAAATTTAGGGATATTGTTTATATCAAGCCTAGGTAAGCAAATATCCCTGTGATGCTTATGAGGTATCTTAATTGCCTCAATGATCTACATCAGGCTCTTAGTGGCCAACATGGGTTCATCGTCATCAAACATGTTGTGATGAAAATGTCAATTTTTATTCATTTGATTGTGACAATCGTGTATATGCTCATCATGATGTCTTTGATTTTTTCCTTGGGTCTAATTCCTATCTTTATCTTAACCCCATAGTTGATCTCTATCTCTACACCTACTTTCATATTCATTAGAACTAGACATTGAAGAGGAAGAGGAATATGAAGAACTAGGAGAATCGCCATGGCTCCTATAATTATTCCCATGGTTACTTGATTTATCTTGTCTAGGTTTAGAGGAGGCCCTAGGCCTTAAGGCCCTCTTTAATCTAGGACCTACTCCATCTCCTCTACGATTGTCTACACTAGTTGAATGTAGTATTTGAGTGTAGTAAGGATCTAGATGAGCATATGAAACCCCTATTTGAGGTTGTTCATTCCAATTTTCTTTAGTGTAGATCCTATCATTTCTCCTATGAGTTCTTTCATCATACGATGCATTATTGGTCCTATGTAAAGAAGATATGATTTTGTTTGATAATGTGTGTGATTTAAAATATTAATGTTTTCTTAGATATAGGTCATTAATACCTTCAAAGCGATCATGTATAATATAACTAATCTAGATAACTAGCCATATCCTTGGCAATAGTGCCAATGATGAGAAGCAAGGTTCTCCTATGCCCAACCATATGAATCACAAACATTCATGCACAATCTGGTTAAATTTTATGGATGGCACTAGTTGTAGCATCTAGATCGCTATGCCTTGATCATTGTTCATTATCTTCCCACTTCGACTAATGGGAGCTTTGTCATGTATGGTTTAGTCCAGAGTGAGTGATGAGTGACAAGATATGCCTACACCCAACCATACAAATCACTAAGGCATTTACGTGCGATCTAGTCAAATTTTGTGGACCTATAGTTCTTTAGTACACTAGTTCTTCTAGGAAGTGAATTGGGTGTTGAGAACGTTCATTGTCTTTCCAACTACACTTGTGAAGCTCAAGGGTATGATTTAAGTGTAATTGAGGTACATGATTTTTCTTATTTTATGTTTTATAATTTTGATCACTTAAAACAAGAATGAAAGGTAAAGTAATTTAAGATCTAATTCATCTAATGCCTAGCTACTTAACACAAGTAGCCGCCCCACTTTCCTAGACACATCCTAAACACATATAATGCTACTGGGCTATCAAACATTAAGCATTGCTAGGTTACCAAGTACTATATGTATGCTCTAAGTAGTCATGCTTGTGTTCATTAATGACTAGAAATTAACTTCTTAACTAAAATGCAGTAAAGTAAAGTGCATTACAAGAAACATTAATATGTTCTTAGTGCTACAAAGACTATCAAAAGAGTTCATTTTTATTCCTATCACATTGTTGTGCTCAAGTACATCAATGTTTGAACAAAGAAACATACACACTTAGATTGCTTCTGTGGGCACTCAAAAAATATTATAACTCTGGAGAGAATAAACTACAAGAGCCTCACTACTCTAACTAGAAACTACAAAAAATCATGCCAAACTAGGAGCCCAAGTGCTATATTTATAGGCTAGCATATACCCCTTGACGTCAAATACCCAATGTCGCATCTAGGCCCTGACGTTGGATACCTGACATCAAAGTAGATAAAAATAATGTGATTCATCATACCCCCATGATTAAATGAAAACTTGTCCTTGAGTGAAGAAGGGGAGGAACAAGTTTTTTACAAAATATTGGGTAGGTATGGGATTATTGACTAACATACAAACTAACTCAAATGGAACAATAGACTCTGAGTACCCAAGTGTACATAGATACAACCTTTTACAAAATTGGGTGTTCATGATAAGAGAAGTGAACACCTTGGATAATATTGACATCCAACACCTCTTTCTAGCTAAAGAATAAGAGAGAAGATCCAACAATCATGAATGATCCTCATTATGTGGTACTGCCACATCATCCTTGGTGCAGATAGTCCTACTTCCAATGCATGATTCCAAATATAATCACAACAGAATCATGAATTAGTATGCAATGTGTAACACATAGCTGTTAAATGCCTTGTCTCATTGGTAGTTACACTTGGCTAGGTTGTGATCATGGTAGATTGATTTCTTTAGAAATGTTAGCGAGAAGGCTAACAAACCGGGTAAAATAGATAAGTAGTCAATTACATTTGAAAATGTTTGACACAAGGAAACATTTGAAGAGGGTGTATGAATTCACAACAATAAAAAGGAAAGTTCACTAAAAAATGTTGCGAAGATGTGCACAATTGGATGTCATTGATGGGGCAAACAAAAAGAATTTTATTGTAAGAGTATTTAACGATAAAGAACTTAACTAACTCAACCAAAATATGTGCAAGTGGGTCCTCCCCAAAGTAGACATAGGCCTTATGCCCTTGCATAACTTTAAATCAAAGAGTTTGTGGGCTTCATGGATGATTAATGATTATAGAAGGTTAAGTACAAAAACTCGGAAGAAACTAACTAAGAATTCCAACACATCAACCAAGACATTGAACCAAAACATGAAACCAGTACTGAGATGAGACATGGAAAGCATAGATGGATGAAAGATAGTAGAATGGAGTCCCTGATTAAGGTCACATGAAGTCCCTTGTGGATTTTGTGGTTAAATGACTTAATAGGGTTCATCCTTAGTCCAAACCCAAAACCAACCACGTTCAGTGACTTTGCATCATCATTATAAGACTAGTCCCTCCCCTGAGACATAAGAGTGCCCCCATAGAACAACCACTATTGCTTATTAGTAAAAAAAGGTAGGAGGTGAGGAAAGGCCTTAGTTAGAAGGGGCTAGTCCCATAACCAGTGCTTTTAGCCTATTTATTTTGTCTAAGGGATGTGCCTTGAATTTCCATCAATTTTTTTTGAAATGGAAACCATGCCATGCAAATATGTATGCATTTATTTTTTCTGAGTGTGCTTTGAATTCCAATCATTTTCTTTTTTTTTTATGAGAATCACACCATGCAAAGACATATGTATTTATTTTGTCTAAGGGATGTGCTTTGAATTCCCATCATTTTCTTATGAGAACCACACCATGCAAAGATGTATTCAACTTCCTTTTATTGGTTGACATAGAATGGTATGAAATGCATGAAAACACACATGCACCCAAAAAAATAGAAAGGTATAAAGAATATCAAATCTCCTTGAAATCACACCTTGTTCAAACCTTTGAATCCTTCCCAATTCTAGAAACTACCAAAGTTATAAGTTTGTTAAAGTTTCATTAATGAAAAATGGATTGCACATTTCTAGAACAAGAAAAACCATAGAGTTTGTGGATGGGTGGATGTTGTGGACTCACTACCTATTCCATGAAAAGGAAACCATGTCCTAATTATCCATAACAAAATTCAAAGCCAAAAACCAAACACCAACAATCAAATAACAAAATTGTACATGCCACCATCAAGAAATGCATTACAATTGTACTTGGCACTTATTAATAAAAAGTTAGAAAATCACACCAAAATAAAATAAAAGAAAATATAAAAGAAAGTGTAAAATATTTAATAAATAGAAAATGTACTAAAGGTGGTGTAAAACAATTACAAAACAAGAAGATGTAAAATAAAAAATGTGTAAAACAAAAAATTGAAAAACTGAGCTGCTTATATGGTTAGCATGGATGGCCATCTCCCCCATGACTAAGTGGAAAGGTGGAGATCTAAAATATGGAGTGTGGTTGTCCATCTGATGAGGCTCTTATTGTATTAGTTGGCTTATGCTATGGAAAGGTTTGATTTTTTGGATGTTGACCAGCTATTTCTTGTTTGGGCTCTTAGGTTTGTAGATCATCATAGCCCTAGAAGGAAAAGTTTCATACATGATATAAGGTCCTTCCCACAATGTTTGGAGCTTAGTTTGTTGAGGTACGTGTGTGGGTCTCTAGTAGAGAACCTTATCTCTTGGTTGAAATTTGAATTTTCTAATTTTAAGGTTATTATGCTTTTTGTTGTAGGCCTTGTACAACTTGTTAGATGATAGGGCTACCAATCTATTTTTGTGTAGTAGGTTGAGATTCATTAGTCTTTCTTTTTATGCTAGACCCAAGTGAAGGTCAAGGTCACAGGTTGTTGAAAGTGTATAGAGGTCAGATTGAATAGAAAGTATTGGTAATTTTCCATACACAAGCTCATAGGGAGAGTAGACTATAGGAAGTTTCCATGTTGAGCGGTACACCCAAAGGGGATCATTGAGTTTTGTGCTCTAGTATTTTCTATATTTGCTAACATTTCTTGTCAGAATCCTTGTGATTTCCCTATTGGTAAATTCAACTTGACCATTAGCTTGGAGGTGGTAGGATGTTATGAATTTATGTTCAACCCCTAAGTGTTACATGAGCTTTCGAAACGTAGTTCTTGTAAAGTGAGTTTCATTATCAGAAATTAATGCACATGGCATACCAAACCTATTTACAACATTTTTTTGTACAAACTGAGTAGCAATAGAAGATGTATAGTAAATGAATACTACTACTTCTACCCATTTTGTACACTAGTCAACAATGACTATGATGTATGCCTTTTCATTTAGAATAGGCATGACGGCACCCATGAAATCAATGCCCCAAATGTTGAAGGGTTCTAATGGCTGAATCCATTGTTTAGGTTCCTTCATTTGAGTAGTTATTCCATCATGTTGTTGGCATCATTTACAAGAGTAGACGTAATGATGAGCATCCCTAAAGATTATTGGCCAATAGTACCCTGCCATCAAGATTTTAATGGTTGTGCATCTCGTAGCATAGTGTCCTCCACAAGGACCTTCATGAGCATCCTACAGAACACATAGTTGATCAACATCAGGGATACAACAATGAACTAGTCCATTGGTGCACACCTTGTAGAGATGTTCATTGATCTCCATGAAGTGTCTTACCTAGTGAAGAAACTACTATTTCTTCTAGTGATCTAATCCTTGTGGCATCTCCTGAGTGAGAGGATAGGTGAGAATTCCATCATACCATTTAGGCTTATTGGGAAATTGTCCAATTATACTCCAACAAAGAGGAGTTCATCAAGAAACATATCAAATAGTGGATTTTCTTCCTCTTTGTTGTTCCATCACAACTGAGATAAGTGATCAGGGACCACATTCTTAGTGCCCTTTCAATCTACCATCATAAGATATAATTCCTACAAGATCACCAACCACTGTATGACATGGGGGCTCATCGTTGGCTTATTCATCAAGAAGTGGATGACACTGTGGTCTATGTGCATGAACACCTTGTTTCCAAGCACATAATGCCTAAATTTTTCTAGAGCAAACACCAATGTCATCAACTCTTTCTCTATAGTGGTGTAGTTTAGTTGTGCACCTGCAATGCTTTAGCTAGTGCAATGGATGTAGTATGCACATTTCTTGTTATCTAACTATGTAAGCACAACTTCCAAGGCATAATTTGATGCATCTACCATAATATGAAATGGTCTAGATCAATCAGGTACTTGTAGGATTAGAGTTTCTACAAGTTTCTCCTTTACTTGTTGGAATGATTTTTTACATTCTGCGATCCAAACAAAGGGAGCATCTTTCTTTTTTAGCTCCACCAATAGTTTTGCATTCTTAAAGAAATTCTCTATGAATCACCAATAGTAGCCAGTATGTCCAAGGAATGATCGAACATCTTTGATAATTTCTAGTTGGTAGGTTATTCCTTGGATTATCCTTATTTTCTCAGGGTCTACCTTAATTCCTACTTATGATATTCTATGCCCTAATACAATGCCCTCCTAGACCATTAAGTGACTTTTTTCCAATTGATCCACAAGTTGGTTTTAACACATCGTTTTAACACTTGCTCAAGGTGGTCCAAGGCTTGCTGAAATGTAGCTCCATAAGTGTAGAAGTCATTCATGAAGACTTCCATACCACTTTTGATTTGCTATTGAAAAATGCTCAAAATAAAGTGTTAGAATGTAGTAGGAGCATTACATAAATCAAATGGCATCTTGCGATATGCAAAAGTCCCATAGGGACTCATGAATGTTGTCTTCGCTTGGTCCTCTAGTGCAATTTGAATTTGGTTATATCCACTATAACCATCTAGAAAACTATAGTAGCAATGTCTAGATATTGTGTCTAGCACCTAATCAACAAATGATAATGAAAAATGATCCTTGAATGTTGCCATATTCAGTAGTCAAAAGTTGATTTAGACCCACCACTTGTCACCTTTCTTTGGCATAATTACAAGTGGACTAACCCACTCACTATCCGCAATGAGATAAATGAACCCCATCTTGAAGAGTTGTTTGATTTCCTCCTTAATGATCTACTTCAGTTTTGGGTTTAATAATCTCTAAGGCTATCTTTTTGGCTTCATGGCTAAATTAGTGTAGATGTGATGCTGGCATATCCTAGGATCAATTCCTGTGAGTTTCGCATATGATCAAGCAAAACCTACTGACCATTTTTCAACTACCTCCAACATCATCTTATTCTGCTCTAGAGCAAGATTTGCATTGATTATGACTAGCTTTCCAATTTTCAAAAACACATATTCCATTATGGTTGATAGCATTTTCAATTTAAGGGGTTCTTACTTGAAATTTTCATAAATTCCCAACTCTCCCCAATGAGTATCATTATTTGCATCATCAGAGAGTTAGTGATGAACTTGCTTGAGTTCATTCATGCCTATGACATATGCACATGTTAGGATCTCAGTTGGTTCTATGCAAAGTATGTTACTCTTAGAATCAACAATCAGCCACTAGGTACCCTTTGTTTTGTGGTTGCTACATACAGACACCTTTGAAGTTTTGCTTCCAGTGCACACTGCTTGCATGTAGTAGATGCTTGCATTATAGCCTAGAGTTTTTGCACACAATTGCACGCTGTATTATTGTACATGATGCATGAGACTTTCTTCTTTTCTATCTTTATAAATGCACTTTCTTTGGATATTTCTAAGGAAAGATCTCTAATACCCTTTCTGGCATCAATGGTGTTCAACTATGCCCTTCCCATGATGATTGGAAAATCACCTTTGCAGTTCTCCACTTTGATCACTAGGAAATTAGCAAGATATGGCCACCCACAGAAATTGGTCACAATATCTTCTACCAACCCCAATGAAATAGTGATGGACTGGTCTACCAATTCTAATCTTATGTTGCTCTTCTTGAGAGGAGGCAGGTTCCATGTAGTGTATGTCTCATGAGAAATTAAATTGACACCAGAAACTGAATTGAGAAGAGCCTTGCACAATTCATTCCCAGCAATATGTAAATAAATCAGAGGACTTCTAGGGTTAGCTAATTTCCTAGGAAGGTTTTTAGCAGGGATCTAATCAGATACAGTATGAGTAAGCATGACGATATGGATCCTAGGTAGATTTTGGTTTGAAGGGGACTCGAAGGTGTTTGATACAGAGGAAGATGAAGGAAGAGGGTTGTCAACCACAGGTGTAATCGAGGGCTTAAGTGTACTATAGGATCAAAAGAAATGTCTTCTCTATGATCAAGTAATTAACCCATCTGATTGATGAATCAGCTGTAGATTAATGGACCTCGTAGCATTGCATTGTTTCAGTTGAGTTGATAGTTCACCCTACATAGGTGGAGTAGGTGGTAGCTATGCGAGTAGAGGAGGAACATGTGTAGGGACAAGAGGAGGATAAGGGTAAGAGGTGGTATCCCTTCTTTCATGTGGAGAATGAATTTGATAATAATTAGAAGGGTTGTAGTAAGATTAGAAAGTAGAAAAATGATTGGAGAAGTCACATAAAGACAGTGGTTGTTGAATGTAGTAACCATATGGATTAGGTTGTCGATAAGGTTATTACTACCTTGGTGGTGTAAGCACCCATGATGTGATTGCTGCCACTATTAATACTACTCATATAGATGTGGCATACATTTGTTGCTAGTGGAACTACCTAAAATTTCCTTAAGGATAAGGTAATCTTTTAGATGTTTGCTTTTATGTTAATTGTGGATTCAAAGCATACACCCCATACTCCTATAACTATGACACAATGGGGCAACATCCCTTAGAATGTACATAGTGGTAGATCTCACATCCACCATCATCATTTGATTTGCTTTTCTCAGTCTCTTCTATCGTAGCAATCTTCCCCTTACCTTTGTGATAGGCATGTACAACTTCCTTGTGCCTCCTACGCTCATGATCACTACCTTATTCTTTGGACTATTCAGCAATTTTTTGAACAACTTGAAATCTACTATCCATGGAGTCGCATATCTAATCAACCTTGGCCATAATTTTAGATTGAAATTTTTGGAGTGGAAAGGTTTTCCTATTCATCTCCTCATCAGATGTAGATTCATCCTCACTTTTACAAAATTGAACCTCCCTCTTACAAATGGAAGGATCACGGTTATACTCTCCTACACTTTCTCTTTTTCTTATTTCACCCTCCTCTTTAGGTACCTACTTGATTAATATTTGTATATGATAGGCACTTAATTTTGATAGTTACCTCTAGGCATAGACACCAAGGGTTCTCCTTGTTTCTAATACAATGTGGTAAAGTTGATCCAATTGAGAATAACCATGGCTAGGACATTTGTGCATTAAGGAATAGTATCAGTCGATGGTAGCATCCAAGGGTTCATGTGTTCCTTATTTCCATCCTTGGATTTTCTTTCTCAAGTTGGACACTCTAGAGTATATTTGATATTTATCATTAAACAAGTCAATCATGGTACTCCATCGTTTGATAGATTCCAACTTTAAGGACTGGTACCAACTCTTTACTTCTTTGATAAGTGTCCTTGGGAACAACTTATGTTTTTTCCACTCATTTTCTATATTCAGTAAGGCACATGCATCTTAAAAATCTTAGAGATGGTTCTACGGATCAGAGTTATATCCCCCTTCAAATTGAGGAATATTGTTCATGCCTAGCCTTTTGATCTAACTATCCTTCACATGCCTTGTTAGAATTCATACTACATCTACAATACTAAGCATACTTTAGGTAGTAAGCTAAGGCTCATTGAGGCCTTAATCATGATGCCTACAATGCTTTCTACTACCCTTTTGTTCATGGCGATGTGCCTCTCTTGAATGTCCATGCCCTTGATCTTGCCTTTCCTAATGGTTCTTTTGATCATTTCTCTCCCGTTAGTCATTTTGGTCACCTCTACCATAGTCTCACCTTCTATGGTCATGGTGAGAGCCAGAACAAGAAGATGATGACAATGAAGGGAAAGAAGAAGGAGGACTAGCACTATCACGGTGCCTACTACCACCTCTTTGGTGATCAGAACCATGATCATGATCTTGTTTCTTGTCTACATCCATGCCTTAACTTGCCCCTCCAGATCCTTCTTTGTCATTTGATCCATTCTTACCAGACCTAGGATTGTAAATTATGGACTGTAGTTCTAGTTTTGACCTCCTTCATCAAAGTTAAAGAGAGGAACTTCATTGAATGGGAAACCTCTAGAGAAGGGTTCCCACCATCTTTTTGGTACAACAAGAATGAAGAATCATTAAGTCCTTTTTCCTTTGCAAATTCATAGTGTTGTTCTAGCTATTGATCCTATAGACGTTGTGCTTCAGTGAGATGACAATCCCTAGCATTAGTATCTTACACAACATATTCAACATGACATTCCTAAAGACCCCATCATATAAGCATTTGTCGGAGCATTGAAGAAATAGATCGATCAAGTGGCAACACAATGTTGCACTCCATGTCACGCCACTGCAACTCTTCATCCTAATGTAGGATGAAGGTGAAATTTGATACATATTCATCAGGAAGAGCATGTACAATTCGATATTGTTAAGGCATTGGCTAATAAGCTTTATCAAACTTGGGTGAAGAATCACTCCTATGAGAAGAAGACATTTTATGTTAGAAAAATAAAGTTCACAGTGTGCTTCTAAATACTATTGTAGTAATTGTAAGATGTAATACAACTCTAAGGTTCATTCCAATGATTTAAATAATTTCACTAGGCCCTAGATAGTGCACAAAACAGCCAAAAAGTCCCTGGCAACAGTCTCGATGATGAGCGGTGAGGTACTCCTACGCCCAACCATACGAATCACTAAGGCATTTATGCATGATTTGATCAAATTTCTTGGAGCTATAGTTCTCTAGTAGACTAGTTATTCTAAGAAGTGAAATCAGTATTTAGAACATTTGTTGTCTTCCCAACTACACTTGTGAAGCTCAAGGATGTGGTTTAAGTGTAACTAAGGTACATGATTTTTCTTATTTTATGTTTTAAAATTTTGATCACCTACAACAAGAATGAAAGGTAAAGTAATTTAAGATCTAATTTATCTACTACCTAGCTAGCTCAAAATAAGTAACCACTCAACTTTCTTGGACACATCCTAAACACATATAGTGCTACTAGGCTACCAACTATTAAGCATTGTTGGATTACCAAATATTATATGTATGCTCAAAGTGGTCGTGCTTGTGTTCATTAACAACTAGAAATTAATTACTTAATTGAAATAGAGTAAAGTGCATGAAAGTAAAGTTCATTAAAAGAAACATTAATCTATTTTCAATGCTACAAGGATTTTCAAAAGAGTTTGTTTTTATTCTCATCACACTATTGTGGTTAAGTACATTAGTGTTCAAACAAAGAACTATACACACTTAGACTCCTTCTACAGGCACTCAAAAAATATTCTAACTCTAGAGAGAATAAACTACAAGAACTTTGCTACTTTGACTAGAAACTGCAAAAACTCACACTAAATTGAGAGCCAAAATGCTATATTTATAGGCCAATGTATGCCCCCTAACATCGAATACCCAACATTGCATTTGGTCCTCAATGTCAGAGTAGATAAAAATAATGTGATTCATTAGTGAGGCATATGATTTTTATTATTTTATATTTTATTGTTATGTGATTAACAATTGGTTGAAACTCAATTTATAATCAATTCAACTAATCTAATTGCTAATTAATAATTAACTACCCTAACATAAGTATTTGATCCCACTTCCTGTGCACATCCTGAACATATATAACGTTGCTAGGTTACCAAACATAAGCATTGCTGGGATTACCAAGAGTCATATGCATGCTCAAAGAAATCAAACTTATGTGCTTAATTAATTAACATACATGAAAATGTAAACATTAACTAAGTACATGAAAAGTAAATTGCATAGAAAGTTAATCTAATCTAAGTCAAAGTGCTACAATGAATAAGAATCAATCTTAATCTTATTATTGCTCATGAAATATGTCTAGGTGCATTGCCAATTGAATAAGACTTTGTACAAATAACTCAGATCCACTCTGTGGGCACTTACTGACTGTTCTCTAAGATTACAAAATAAAACTACAAGAATTTGACTACTCTATTGACAAAACTATTAAAAATTATGCAAAACTCTTTCCAAATTGTAAGTCCAAGTGCTATATTTATAGGTCGGTGTATACTCCACAATATCATATATTCAACATTGCACCCTCCGACATCAGATACTCGATGTCGAGGCCTTGTTATCGGAGCCTTGTTATTAGAGCCTTGTTATTGGAGCTAGGATATCAAGGCTAAGATATCAAAGCCTTGTTATTGAAGCCAACCAAAAAGTTGACTTTTTATTAGATAACCCAACCAACTAATGATTCATTAGAATCAATTTCATCCAACGCAAAAAGAATATAAGATATACTTTAATTGTATATTCCAACAATTTTTTGATCATAACACAAATTAAAAAAAATTGGAATTCTCAAATCATATACTTATAAATTCTCTAGCAAGCAAAGAGATGGAAACTTACCTTCACTTACCTTGCCTGCAGGTGAGAAGAGAAGATTAATGGAGTTTGAGATGAGGTCCTCTATCATGAAGTAACTCCTCATCTTTAGGTTTTTTTTTATTTTCATTGACATGATGACACTATTTGTTCATGTTCTTTAAGAAAGAATCCTTGATCACTTCTTATGTCATCTATCTCTTTGAGAAAATTTTTAATTCTCACTTCTCTTCATTTTTAGCTATTGCTACCTGCACAATTTTCTTACCAAAGCCTTTTTTATAGGACCTAGCATTAATCTTGTTTTGATCATCATGAGAATAATTAAAGGTTTTTTTACTAGCATAATTTTTACACATAAATAAAGTATTCTCCTCATGAATAATATTATCAAGCATGACTATGCTTGAGCTTGAACTTGCATCCTCATGTGTGACTTTCTCCAAATTCATTGGCTAGTTTTCAAAAGTCTTTTCTTCTTGAACCTCTCTGTAATCCTTATTTAAAGAGGTTATTTATTGAATCTTAGCTTTTATGTTTGAGATCTCTCTTTTCATTTCAATGTGAATACCATCTAGCTTAGAAGTTAAAAACATTTCTTTGCCTTCCTAAGCAAATAATGTAAAACAAGAATTTCTTCCCTATGTTCACTATACCTTTCATCATACTTGCCACCTTGTATAGCCATGTGTGAAGAATTTTCACTTGTAAGTGCCATGAATATGAGACGAGAATATTTGATAGAACTGCCTACTTCTTCTTCACTTTGCTCACCATCATTCCAACTTATATAAATTTTTTTCTTCTTTAATCCCTCATCATTAGGTCTATTCTTTGGCTCTAGCCTACTATCACTAGGACATTCAAAGGTCATATGGCCTATTCCTCCACAAATCCAACATTATATAGAAGAGAAATCTAAGTTAGAATTCAAAAATTTTCTACCTCTTTCTCTACGTTTGAATAGATTGGATCTTTGCTAATATGTCCCTTTGTTTTGTCTTGTTATCAATCATTGTAGCTTTTTTTAGAGAAAGCAATCTTATCTTCACTACCCTCCTCATGCTCATTGAGTTCCTTCTCCTTGGTTGCAATCTTTAGGGTAATGGGTATTTCTTGGATGGCTCCTTCACTTATGAGATTCATTTCATAGGCAATGAGAGAACTTGAAGTTCTTTGAATTTCAAAGTTGAAAATTCTCTGATTTCTTTCATAGTCATAACCTTTGATTGAAATTCTAATTAAAGAGTTCTAATCATCTTAATGATGACATCATTCTCAGGTAAATCTTTACTAGTACTTCTAATAGCTACAACAATATCATTCACTCTAGAGAAGTAATCTTTTAATATTTTTTACCTTCTCTCATTTTAAGTTTATCATATTTTCTTTGCAAAATTAATAATTTAGATTGTTTGATAATTGATGTTCCTTCATAAGTAGCTTCTAAAGTTCGTTAAATTTCTTTGGCCATTTTACATCTTGCTACTCTATTAAATTCAAATTTATTCAAAGCAAAATATAAACAATTTTTTGCTTTTGAATCAAACATGAATTTATCTTTCTCCTCTTGTGTCCATTTTTTGTGAGGCTTGATGATGCTGGTGGAGCTGTCAACAAGTGGAGTGTAGCCTTCAAGGATGGACTCCCAAACTTCAAACTCCATGGATTTAAAGAATCCTTGCATTCTAAATTTTCAATAGGTGAAGTTGAATCCATCAAGCACAGATGGCTTTGTATAAGATGTCCCCTCCATTGTTCACTCTCTAAATTTGATGATGAAGAAGAGTACCAAGCTCTAATACCACTTGAGAATCATTGAACTTAGAAGGGAGGGGATGAATAAGTTCCCCAAATTAAAATACTTTGAGATAAAGTGCACACACCAAATTTAACGTGGTTCCCCAACTTGGGTAGTCGATACTCATAGGATAGTTCACAAACATACCTCCAAACTTTGTTGCTCTCAAATGTGATTTTAAGGATAACATAACTTGTACAAGCTCTAAGCTCTACTCCAAATTGATTTGACACTACGAATCCACTCAATCCTACAAGTTTTCAAAAAGCTTAAAATGTGATTTCTAGAATCTCACAACCTTTACAACTTGAGCTTCGCTCTGGAGTGTTGTGACACTACACCAACACTCAATCTCATAGGATCCCAAAAATCTCAAGCAAGATGCCTTCCTACAAGAAGCACATCAACCTCATAGGGTAACAAAAGAGAACAACAATCACAAGGTAAGAATGCAACAAATTTTGTTGATCCTTTCACTTTGAGACACAACTCACTTTGACTAACTACAATAGACAAATGATTGTATAATGAGGAATAACAATGACTACTATTGATAGTACAAAATCTTTTCACTTTTCCCAATGAAAATGAAGTCTTCTTATAGCCAATATTTTTCCAAAATCACCTTAGAATTCATGCAATGGCTAACTAATGGTCACTAGAGATGTCTTTCCTGAGACTAAAGCATCTTTCTATAACTAACCTTCATTCTAGAAAGACATATTTTTAAGACAAAGATGTCTTTCTAGATTTGACCTTCATTCTACAAAGATGTCTTCTATTTTTCAAAGACATTTTCTCTTGTGTTGCCTTCAATTCTATCAAGATGTCTTCTATTTCTTGGAGATGTCTTTCTTCAACTCCCTTAGCCCTTTGAAATCTTCATTCCTTGTCCATGTTCCTGAACTTCCGCAAGCCTTCTTATCTAAATCCAAGTTCTTGTTTCTTTTCCTACAAACACAACAACCACACAAACATCCTTGTTCTCCATCTTTCTTAACATTTTAACATACCAAAAGGTCAAAAAATCATGAGTCCACAACAACCACAGAGAATGAGCATTACTCCAAAAAGAGAAAAAAGGAGAAGAAATGCCTTCATGCATGGGTAACATGTATTTCTAGTCCCATAATTAGTGCTTGTATCCCAAGAGTTTATTTGAAAGGTGTGTTATTCCCATTCTTTTTTTTAGTTGAATGAAAACCACACATTACAAATACATACTTCCTTTTACGATCTATAGGAATAATGATGATACATTCCATGAGGAGTCATAGGCCTCAAGAAGAAAGTGAAGAATAGAACCCCAGCAAATCTCCTTGAGGTCATACCCTTTTCCATTCCCACTTGGTCTTTTAGTGATCATTATTTAATTTTAGTTACATGTAAGAAGAACCATATTACTTCCATCATAAAGACCTCTTATTTACAGAATTGGAGGAATGGATGATGTGGTCTCACTACTTTACACAATTATTTATCCAATCATCTTGATAGCATAGAACAAAGATCCAACACATAATGTTGACTTTTTCATCATGATTGGCAACATCATTATTAATAATAAGATAGTAGACATCCATAACACATAAAGGAAATGACTCAAGAAAAGAGAAAACTATAAAGAAAAGAAAAATAATAATAAATAAAAAACATAATAAGTATTGGAAAATTTTGAAGACATAGAAAAATGATAAAATAAATTGTAAAATAAAAGGTGAAAATGCACTTATTAGTTCTTGATTCAAGATGAGGCATCTCCCCCATTACTAAATTCATGGGCGAGTATTTAGAAAATTGACTACATATTCCCTTGGTTATGAACCATAAGTTTTCCATTTATCATCATTAGTGACTTAAGTTTTCGCTTGTTAGCATATTTAACATTGATGATAATTAGGTTTCGATCATTTGGAGCCATATATTCACCTAGACTAGAAGGTGTTTTCTTTTTAGAGGGTCTAGATATGTTTCATTTTTTATTCTCTATTTTAGTTCTTAGGTCTTCTTGTTTAGCATCTTCTTTTGATATATAGTCAAAGTGTAAGATGTCTTTTTCTAAGTTCTCTATTTGGTTCATTTTCCTAGGACTAGAACTAATAAGTAGGTTGGATGTTTCTATGTATCTTTTGAATGATTTGGTATTCTCATTCTCAAGCCACTGGATGTCTTTTGGTTTAGTGGCTATTATGTAGACTTAGTTTTGCACACATACTTATTCCTCAAGTTTGTTGTGGGTTAGTATAGAGATCATGTTAATACTTTGAAATTTTGGCCCACAACCACATCCTTTATTATTATTAGTAATGCATAGAATGTTTTGTCTCTCCATAATGTAGGTTCATCTTTTATGTTTTATGTTATATTGATAATGATTATTTGCTTTTCATAGGATTAGAAGACATTGTTTTTGTAAATAAGGATGTTACACCAAATTGGCCTTGTACTAGTCTTAGGAAGCTAGCAGGTCTACTAGTTTTATTCACCTATGTTGGAACTATGATAAAGAAAGGATGTTTTTGAGACTTATTCTTAGGTCTATTAACATTATCATTCACTTGTATGTTCACGATGTAAGTGGCATTCTTCTATTAAGGTTGTGGTGCCTATCCTTTCTGCATTGTTGGTGGTGACATATGTTGGAGGGAAGTATGAGAGTATTGAGGATGTGACAAATGATGAAAGGCATGGGATGGTGATCCCATAGGAGATGCTATGAGTTAATGGTATTCAGAAGAGTAGTAGTAATGAGTTGAGTCATGGGAAGTAGAACCATTAGAAGAAATCAGTTGTTGAACATAATATCCATAAGGATCCAGCTAGTGATAAGGGTATTGCTAGTTTGTTGATAGCATTTCTCATGACTATGTGTTTTGCCATTGTGGTTTATAGTAGTCTTGAGGTTGATAATAAGTCCCACAAAGATAATAATACTATTGGTTGTAGGACATTTATATGTACCTTGTGGGTAAGACAATCTCTTAGGCATTTTCTTTTCTATGAACTTGGGATTCAAAGAAAAAGCTTCAAACCCTTGTAAATGTAACATGATTGGGAAATAACCCTTTGGATTTTCACATTGATATATGTTACATCCATCCTTCTCCTCTATATTTGAGTCTATAACCTCTTCTACTACAACTATTTTCCCTTTTTGCCGATAAGTGTCCTTACTTCTTTTCTTGTTCTTATTTATTTTCTTATTTTGATCACTTGATCCTATTAGCTTTACCTTCTCCTCTATGATTTTCAAATTGGTTGTAACTTTTTCATTCATAAACTCCCACACCTTATGTACCGTTGCTTCAATTAGTGTTAGACTTTTGTATTGATAAGGTTTTGTGCAAAATCAACTTATCAAAAGCTACCTCTTTTTCTTGATCATAAAGATGGACCTCTTCATGTGAGTGTTGGTGATCATTTGGGACACGACCGCCAACGAGTGTCCTTGAACAGGATTTAGGTACTTGCTGGTCTCTGGCAACACCAAGGCCCAGATACCTCCAAATAAACTCAGTAGTTAATGTGAGTATGTGTGTGTGCTGTTGCGGTGTGCGGTTGTGAAAAATGAAACGATTGCATTGTGTGTAAACTAAAAATGACTTATCTTAAAGAGATTCAGCCAACTTTGTCAAGTACTATGAGTTGTTGAGAGTTCTTATTTTGTTTAATTTCTTAGTCTACATGGTCCTTATAATACCTACTTGTAACAAATAAAATTTTGTAAAAACATTTGAGCACAACTCTGCGAATCTACTTCTAATTTTTCCCAAAGAAAGAAATAGTTCCATAAGAAAACTAAAAATAGAGTAAGATTCAATGGAAATAGAAAGGAGAGAAAGCAGATTTGTGTTAAGACCTCAAATGTTTAAACAAGGTAAAATGATATGAGTAAACACTTCGCAATAAAGCTATCCCAAATTCAATATCTACGAATTGTTCAAACTTCCAAGGGCTAAATAAGCAATTTCTTCAAGACAATCCTACTATACTACAAAAAAATTGCTGCGTAAACTATCACGTACGAGACACCATTTTGGCTAGATAATGGATGTCAACAATTACATTTAACAGAACCTTCAAAAGACTTGACAATTTCTGATTAAAATACCATGGAGATTCACTTTAAAGATAAAAGAAGCTATTCTAGTCCCATCAAAATACCAAATATTTTCTGAACCCTCTTGACTATTGAATCATTCAACGGCTTGACTACAAGCAGAGGCTCTCTTACAACAATCTCAATAGTGGTTCTTACACATTGCACAATAATAAAATTTACTGCTAAAATGCTCTTAAGGCTTTCAAACACAAGCACTTCTATGGCAAAATTTTAATAGAAATCTTCTATTATGCAACAAGAAACAATACAAGCACTCTAAAAATCCAAAAATTACTTGCCAAGCATGATACTATGTAAGATTTAGCTCAAGTTAAAGCTTTACCAGGTCCATCTCACATTAAGATAGAGCAAGAACATGAAAGAGTAGGATTGGAAAAAGGACAATTAATGAGAGATATGTCTAACAAAATAGTGAAGCTTGAAAAAGCCTTGGCAAGAGTTAATATCAAGGAAGAAAGGAAGAATAGAAAGCATAAACATCAAGAAACTAAGTTAGCAGAAGATGGGGATGAAAGTGACTTAATTATGTCCAACTTTCTTGATATTGAATCTAATAATGAGTTATCTAGTGTTCATTATGCAAGCAAATCTTCTAGCAATGGATCTAGCAATGGATCTAGCAATACTTCTTCTCTATCAAGTTCTGAAGAAGATATGTCTTCAGATGAAGACTACTAAGAGAATGATGAAAATTGATATATTCTTCGATCTAAGAAAAGACTAACTACTTCTAGACCTTCAAATGTTATTACTAATCCATCTACTAAGAGAAAAGCTTTTGACCCAAATAGAAGAGATAAGAGTAAAGGCAAAGACAATCAAGTAGAGCAAAGCACTCCAAATCAGCCTTTTAATAAATGGATAAAGAAACCAAGCTTTAGTGATGATGGAGAGTATGATTTGATTAAAGATCTTAAATATGTCAAGGCCAATATTAGCTTTTATCAGTTGCTTCAAATAGGAGATTAGCAAAGAAAGGCTTTAGAGTTCATTAAAGGGAAAAGGAGAGTTAGAGAATTAGAGTTAAGTTATGTGTCTAATAATGATGAGAAATTAAAGACCTCATATGATAAGGAAGCTCCTCCTTTCCTTTTGATAATGAAATTAAAG
>MNCI01035665.1:263704-299679 GCA_015680685.1 Gnetum montanum
AACAACTCAGAGTACTTGACAAAGTTGGCTGAATCTCTTTAAGATAAGTCAATTGTAGTTTACACACAACGCAATCATTTCATTTTTCACAACCGCACACCGCAACAGCACACACACATACTCACATTAACTACTAAGTCTATTTGGAGGTATCTAGGCCTTGGTGTTGCCAGAGACCAGCAAGCACCTAAATCCTATTCGAGGACACTTGTTGGCGGTCGCATCCCAAACGGTCACCAACAGTGAGGAGTTGGGTTCTAGTTATATTTCTTTACATTCTTCCTTTTGCATAGATCTTCTTCTTAACCTTTGTATTTGTCAGGCACTCAATTATGTTAATCTTCCTTAGGCATAGATTCCAAGGGTATCCCTCATTTTATGACAAAACCCATCTATAATGTGATAAAGCTACTCTTTTTGATAAAATACATGACCTGGGTACCTATGCAGTAGAGAATAAAATTTTTCCAAGGCTACATCAAGGGATTCATAATTTTCTTACTTCCATACTTGGATACATTTTCTTAGATTAGACACTCTTGAATAGGTTTGGTATTTTTTATTGAAGAGCTCAAGCATTATGAAGCACTAGTGGATTGAATCTAGTTTCAATGATCTATATCACCATTTAGCTTCTTCTATTAGCATCCTAGGAATAAACTTATTCTTCTATTAGCATCCTAGAAATAAACTTAAGCTTTTGTCACTTACTTTCAATACTTTGCAAGGCATAGGCATCATGCAAGGTTTGTATATGATGTGGATTAGAATTATAGCCTTCCTCAAATCTAGGAATGTTATTCATATCAAGTCATTTGATACAACTTTCCCTTTGATACCTATGGGGTATTCTAACCACCTCCATCATCTCTATCATGCTTCTAGTAGCTAACAAGGATTCACCATCATTAAATGTGTCATGGTCATAATCTCTATTTCTATTTCTTTGATAGTGACAATCTTGTCTATGCTCCCTTTAATACCTTGTATCTTGTCTTTGACCTCTATTTCCATCTTCATCTCAACCCCTTAGCAAGTCTTCATCTTCATACCTATGTTCATTTTCATCAAAACTAGACATTGAAGATGAAGAGAAAGATGGTAAATTGGGAGAATCGCCATGGCTTCTATATCTTTCCCTATGGTTTCTTAATTCATCTCTTATAGGTTTGGAGGAGGCCCTAGGTCTTAAGGTCCTCCTTGTTCTAGGACTTATTCCATCCCCTCTAGGATTTTCCCCAATAGTTGCACATAGTCTTTGCTAGTAAGGGTTAGGATGGGCATATAAGACTCCTACTTGTAGTGGTTCACTCCAATTCTCTTCAATATAGAGCCTATCATTACTCCTGCTAGTGTTCTCATTGTGTAATGGACTATAGGCCCTATGTGAAGAAGACATGTTCTTATTTGATAATGTGTGTGGCTTAAAATATTACTATTTTCAAAAAGATAAATTGTTAGCTTTAACAATGATCATTTATAATACAACTAATTTAGATCACTAGCACCATCCCCAGCTACAGTGTCAATTATAAGTAGTGGGTATCCCCTACGCTTAACCATATGAATCACAAGCGTTCATGTGCAATCTAGTTAAATTTTGTGGATGGAACTAGTGTGGTATCTAGATTGTTAAGCATTTATCGTAGGTCATTATCTTCTCATTTGAACTAGTGGTAGCTTTATCATGTATGGTTTAGGCATATGATTATTGATGTTGTTGTGGCCTTAAACTAAATAAAGAATAACATAGAAATTAAATATTTAATCTAATTAATAATAAAATTACATCTAGAACTATCCTAAGGGTGATGAGTGCCCATTCCCAACTTACTGTACACATCCTAAACTCACGTACCTACTTCTAGAATGTTATGCTACTGGGTGAACCAAGCAATAACACTACTTGGATTACTAAGTGAATATGTGTTTACGCTTGAAACTGGTTGTGCTAATACCACCAATTAATTAATGTGCATGAAAATGTAAATATTAACTAAGTACATCAAAAGTAAATTGCATTAAAAGAAAATTTATTCTAAGTCAAAGTTCTGCAATAAATATGACTCAATCTCAATCTTATTGTCATTCATGAAATATGTCTAGGTACAATTCCACTCGAATAAGACATCTTATAATTAACTAAAACCTAGGTTATAGGCACTCACTAACTATTTGCTAAAATTACAAAGTAAAATTGCATGAGTTCAACTACACTATTGACCAAATGGTGCCAAATACATGATGGGTGCTTGCATATTTAATGGAAAATATAGACACTACGTCGACAAGGATACATTGAAGCATCTACAATATAATAGATGTGATATCACATCTACAATACAACATCTACAATGTAGCAGCCAAATGAGATGCATCAACAAGGATGCTACAATGCAAATGTGATATAGTATTTATGATATCTCAATTGACTAATACACTTGACAAAATGATGTTTTATCATATCCCCACAACTTAGTTACTCGACATATTAGGTTTCATTGGTTAATGAGTTAATAAAGTTCCATACTTTCCCAAATTTTGGAAGAAACTTGATCCCATTTTTGTGCACTCAAGGACAAATTTTCAGTCAGTCATGGGGGTATGATGAAATGTCAATAAGGCAACTACATCGACACATGCCTATTGATGCATCTTAAGATGCATTGGTGCATATGGGTTGACACTAATGCAGTCATTGCCTATATAAATGTGCACACTTGTCACATTTTCATGACACCATTTGATTGTTACCTTAGCCAAACTCTTGTAGTTTCATTTTGTATAAGTTAGTAAAATTTTTCCTCTACAGTCTCATAGCATGGATCAAATTAATTGTATGACATTTTATTCAAGTCCAATATGTACCTACGCATAGTTGCATGAATGATAATAAAATTGAGATTTTTTCCATCCATTGTAGCACTTGGATTAGTTTAAATCTACTTTCCAACAATTTACTTTAAATGCAATTTACTTTCTTGTTATTAAGTATTTAATATTATAAGTTGTAATTAATGTGAGTACGATTGCTTGAGCATAATATATTAATGCTCAGTGATCCGAATGGATACTTGGTACACCCAACAATAAACACTTGGTAACCAGCAGTAGTAATATACGTCCATGATGTCTATAGAAAGTGAGAACAAATGCTTCACATTTGGGATAGTTTAGTTAATTAGTTAGTTAATTTAAATATTAAACCTTATTTTATTTAATCATTTTGCGTTTACATAAAATAATAAAAATTATAAAGATGAATATCTTACACTTTAGTCACACTTAATCATACCAATAGATTAACACAAAGGTTGATTGAGAAGACAATGATTAGCAAACTAGGTCTTTCACCATTGAAGGATATAGGTCACTTAGGTAAATAGAGTCCATGGAATTCAATTGAATTGTGCATACACGCTAGTGATTCATATGGTTGGATGTAAGAAATACCCATTGCTCATCATATATGTAAGCTATGAGTGTATATAATGAATTGATATAAGGCTTCTACTTTTAAAGGTACTAAATCACATTTCTATAATAACATTGAGTAAGGTGTTTGCATTTTCACCTTTAACTCACTGAGAAGAAAAGTTTTTGGCACTCTTTCAATAACTTTTTGAAGGTTAGCACCAAGTTAAGGTCCCCAAATGACATATTCATACAATACAATATAATAAATGATAATATGAAAATTTTGTTTTATGATTTTCCAAGATGAGAGTCCTAAATCCTTGCACTTGTTTTTGAAAGCATATAGAGCTTTGAAACTCTAGCTATTCTTTCTTTGATGCACTTTTCCCACTTGTAATAAATAATACCCAAATAGTTGGAAGAGTCTACTATTTGCACATCGATACCTTTAAAATGGAAGTTATATAAGGTATTTCATGTACCCCTTATTGTCAATTTGGTTTATTTGACATTTAGCATAGACAAGAAGTTGGATAAAAGAATAAGGTAAATAAATGTTTTAAGTTTAGTAAAGAAATATGAAGATAAAGCTTAAAGTATCTACATTTTATAAAACAATTAAAATGCTTGCTATGTTGAATTAAAATTGAGAATAAAACCCTTTTTGTTGAATGGGAAAATGTCCTTGGTGTGTTTCATGAAACACTTAAAATTTTGGATATGTTGAAGTGAAAGGCAGGATAAAAACCTTTTTGTTCAATTGATAAATGTCCATGTGCTAAAAACATTAAGCTAAAATATACTTTTAATTTAATAGCAAATGTGTTGTGCTAAAATACATTATGAAACTAAAATTGAAACTGAAATTCTATCACCTGTAGAAGTTTTGAATTGATTGGTTAATAAAAATATACCTACTGTGAGTTTTGAAATATCATTAATAAATTTACTAAGTGTTCTTGGTAATGATTTAAATAAATCAATCAATCAATGAAAGTGGTACCTATAATATGCCATCTATGTTTAATGTACTCAAATGTAGAACATTACAAAAAACTGTGATATTCATATTCAAATTCATTTGTAATGCACAGTGGGCAATTTTTAACTTTATAACTCAATATTGCCCACAAGAACCAAAACCATAACTTGGAGATTCCATATCAAAAGTCTTACCATTAAAGTAACACCTTATTTATAGGCTCTATACTTCTAAATAGCTTCAATTTCTAAGGGCATTAATTGTATTTTAAAAAAAATTGAACCCATGACTTGGAATATCCAAATTAGGACTCTTATTTTACTTTTCCCTTAACATTAGATCTACATTACTAGAATTTTTTGGTTGAATTCAAAATTAATGTGAACCTCAAACCTTTAAAGACAAAAGAAGAGAGTTAAGGGTAATGTAACAGGATTTGGATGAAAACTTAGTGAAATCTTTTCCAATTACATCTTTGGTTTGTATTATTATTATTATTATTATTTGACTGGGCCAGCGAGTAGACAGTCGTCAGCAATAATTAAGTATCTACGCAATTTTGCTATCCGTCGTGAGTGCGCTATCCGTGAGAATGATCTTTCTCTACCATCAGCTTTATATGCGTGTTAATTATTATTTTTAATATTATAGTTTTTTTCAACCTCTTAAGATTGTGCAGGATAGAAATCGATTAGAAACAGATAAAAACAATCCTCAGGGTAGTACTAGTTCACGTCAAATTCATCCTTTAATTAACTGGGGAGGCGGTGGATAGCCAAAAAACACGACTCCAAATTTGGCAGGCTCTGACAGTGACCTGGAGAATGTTCTGTGCAGTTTTGAACATTGAGGATATTGTTTGCAACTTGGAAGTTCGGAAACAATAGAGAGCAAGTGGAGAGTTGGTGAGGATTAAATTCTCTGATTAAAAAAAATTGCTAAAATGTTCGGGAATCAGGATTGCTAAACCCTTCTATAGTATATCTTGTACATATGCTTGTAATTCGTCGAGCGTAATTATATTAAACATTGGATGAACATTGAACAACACGGCAAATATGGAGAAAGAGAATTGTTAAAAACCCAGAAAAACCAACGCGACATTTCCCCTCATGAGAACAATAATGGAGCATGACTGATCTTATTCAGATTCAAGCCAACTTAACTGGAATGAAGTGTTACAGCACAAGGTAAAGAATGTAAAGATGGGAACAAGGGGCTGGACTCTACAGAAGTGACATTATTTAGGATGCAGAAGTGACATTATTTAGGATGCAATAAAGATGATAGGAGAGAAGGTAGGAAGATGTCAAAATTTGCAACGATTAAGTATTTATAATGGATGTCGCCCTAAGTATGAATGGAATTTTTTATGCACTGCTTTTCTGGAATTATGGCAGCATTTGGAAACAAAAGGGAAAGTAATGATGGTTTCATATACCAGGTGCCGATGGTTTCCATATACTAGGGGTCAGCCTCTGTTTTTGTTGCCTTGGACAACAATGTATTTTTATTTTTTAAACAAGAGGGGAGAGAATTACACTTGTCGGTAAGTGAAACTGAAAAATTCTTCTAAATCCTGGCCAAGTGAGCATTGGTGCATGAAACCAGTTCTAGTACTGCTTCAGAATCTGTATTGTATTTGTGTTGTTGCTGGGGATTTTTGTAGCAATTGTCAGTGTTCACTACTACTCTTCATGACAACTCCACTCTTAAATCGTAAAACAAGTTTCCCTGTCAGAACTTCCCAGATCCTATCGCCAGATCCTTTCGATAGGATTTGATACAAGTACTGACAGTAATTACAGTGCCCATGCTCTCCATGTTCATGATGATGCCATTGATGAGAAATCAAGGTTCATTGCAGTCTATGATGTTCTGAAATCCGAGATTTTGTATGATCCAGATATTCACTACAGTGTAGACTCACGGAAATGGGTGGAAAAGGTGTACTCCTGCTTTGTTTGGGATGTGATTCCTCGCTTTTCAATTCATTGCGTCAGAATTTGTTCTGGGTTTCATCACTGAGCTCTCTTTCCATCAAAATTTGTTTCGTTTAGTAAAATATTTAAGCTAACTTTGTTTGCTTGGTAATATTTTTTTTTTTTAAAAGCTAGGAAGCATGCTGGATTGAACAGGAGAGATGATTTCAATTAGCATTTTTAACTCTCTTGACTATAATCGTTATACTGAATGTCCTTTTTAGTTTATTTATAGTTTTAATTTTCCTTTTATTTCACCTTTTCCTGATCATCTTTTTTTTTCTTGTTTGCGGTGCATACTGCTGTGGTAAAAAGATGCTGGATTACAACGTGCCTAATGGTGATACCTTGCTCCTGTTTTATCTTTTCATCTTTGTTATGCATGAGTCTGTTAAAGCAATGACCTATTAGTCGTTAAAAGAATTTCTTCTTGTGGCGGAATTTATTGGAGAGTCGGCAACCAGTGGTTTTATTAAAACAACCATTTACAGAATAATGTGCAATTTGAAAATTATGTGTATATATCAAGTTCACAGACGAATTTAATCCCTCTCGTTTATGTTGTGCCAGGAAAGTTAAACAGAGGTCTTTCAGTAATCGATAGCTATAAGATCCTAAAAGGTGGGCGGAAGATAACAGAAAATGAGTTTTTTCTAGCATCTACGCTCGGGTGGTGCATTGAATGGGTAAGTTTTCCATATGTGGTTATCAGATTTCATAACTTCGTCAATTTCCAACCATTTTTAGTGCAACTATAAGTCTACAATGAACTAAAAGAAAATTATTAAACAGCTTGAAGCATGTTTGATTTTTGATTTTGCAGTTTCAAGCATGTTGTCTGGTTCTGGATGACATCATGGAAAATTCCCATACAAGACGAGGGCAGCCTTGCTGGTTTAGGTTACCGAATGTAAGTGTCTATTATTGGCACCAAAGCCTGTTTTAAACACAAATGCACCGAATCCCTTGCATATTACGAATATCAGACTGATGCTTTATTAATATAACACAACTTTTTACCATGTGCTCATCCATTTTTCATCCTAACATCCTTATTAGCTCTATTTAATAGTAATTCAATAATCTGACAACTTCCAAGTTCCAGGAACATTTGCAATCAACCTTAGAGATATTGGTAACGTCTGACTGCCAGTTATCTCTAATATCATTAAAAAAATGTCACTCTCTATCTTGAGTTAGAACAAGGGTTACTGGACATATATTAGGTTGACATAGATGCATATCAAATTGTGCTTAGGTCAATATCTTCATCACCAGTGAAAAAACAAACAGCTATTTGCTTCCAACCATTGCCAACCTTAACTAACTGATTACTGGTAACTCTTTATAGACTTTCTTCCTTAGAACATTCTCTTTGTTCTGCAACACCTGTTAATGTCATAGGCTATTACAGCAAGGCTAGATCATCATCATCTTAGCCTTGTCCAGACTACAAGAAGGCTATGTTTAATATTGAATTACCATGATTATTAAGATTATATCTACAAATTCATATCTAAATGTAGCAATAATCTCTCAGCAAAGGTAAGTAACCAAACAGGTTGGTATAATGGTGAGAAAATAGGGTTGTAACAGTCGGGCATTCAAGATCCAGATTTCATAGCTGATCCTGAGAAGGCTTCTGAAAAAAAGTTAATGAACAATGGTTAGAGAAAGATGAAAATTAAAAGAAGCTAAACTAGATAGATAAGTAAATATTTTTTGGAATCAATCTTCATGCAGATGCAAACATTGATTTGCAGACTAAGAATGAGTACTCATCTTCTTAGAGTTAAAATTAAAAGATGGGAAAAAGTTATGTTCAACATGATGCATGCATGGCATGTATGCTGTGTCTACTGCAGGTAATAGAAGATGAAAGACAATAACATATTCTTTTGTGGCATTGTGCAATTGACATGTTTTAAATGTAAATGTAATATTTTATGTAAAATTTTTTATGAAATATTTAATATATTGACATTGTATTTAGGACAATACTTTGAAAATGTATCCAAACTAGATGAGTATTGGATGCATTTGATATACTTTGGAAATACTGATACTGAAGTGTTTTATACAAATTGACTATTCTTATAGATCTATTTGGGTTTATACATATTTCATAAAATTTCAGCTTCAGTTTCATGTCTACAACAATATAAAATACTATAATTTCATTATTTCCTTTGATATTAATGCATTAGTACTAGAGTGTATACTCTTAACTTCAAACAGAAATCAATGTGAATGTTTAATTTTTACGATTTTCCTTACAATGGGAAACGTTGTGCCTAAAAATGAATTTTGAACTCACAAGCAGATAATGGTTGGAAATGCAGATAAAGGCCCAACATTTCCCAAAGGATGAATAGTCACATGTTTGACTCTATGAAAAAATTCAGAATTTATAAATTCTTTTCTTTCCAGAAAGAAGTTCTTGAACGTATCCCTAAACTGACTTGTTACTTGCATGTTATGAGATACAAGTTTAATTCCAACGTGTTACCCTGATGTATAAAGAAATTGGACAAAATGAAATGGCTGAAACTGAAAAATATCCAATATGGCTGCTTCTCTCAATGGATGTAATAAAACACTTGTTTTAGTTTCAATTATGAATTACAGCTTATTTGGATTTACTAGTTTGTGTGTGTTTATATCCTTGTAAATTTGCCGGTAATGTTGTTGTAACTCAGTGGTAACTCTTTGAATTGTCAATTACTAGGTTGTAGGTTAAAGCTTCACTTTTGGTATATGCTTGGTTCAACTATGTTGCAAGCTACAATAACAAGCTTGCCCATTGCCCAACTCTCATTTCTACTTTCTAGTTTCATTTATGTTTTTTAAGCTCATTATCACTTTTCAGGTAGGTAGCATTGCTATTTTTGATGGAATGCTGATTCACACTCACATAAAGAGAATTATTAAAAGACATTTTCAGAGCAAACGTTTCTATACTGATCTTCAAGATCTGTTCAATGAGGTAAAAGTTTTATGAACTTCATTTCCATTTTTAGTTTGATATTAATAAGACATTTTTTTTTAAAGCTAGCTAGTTTTTTGTTATGTAGGTTGGTTTTCAAACGGCTTGTGGACAAATGCTGGATTTAATCACAACTTATGAAAATGCCTATCCTGCAAAGTACACATGGCCCACGTATGTCATTCGTCTCGTATAGTACAATCCAATACAATGTAACTCTTCTTTTATAATATATGTCTAGCATTTTAAATTTTCAATAATTCGTTTAAATATTTTTGATATAGTAATGCATGAATATACATGAGAATTGAATTTTTGGTGTTTACGTATATCCTTTTAGAGAATTTCAGCTGTAAAAAAAACCATTAATCTCTAATTTCTAGAGCTGCTCTAGTATTCAAGTATGCAACTCGCAGGATTTATTGTACATTTTCTATTTTAGAATCCTTTTCCAGAGTTCATTCATTACTGGCAAAAAAACTGCATTTATTAACGCATTTGTGAGTCATGAATTTAATACATACACATTTTCTGACCGGGAACATATGTGATATTCTTACAGTTATGCAAGGATAGTTAAGTACAAGACTGCTTACTATTTTTATCTTCCGGTGGGTTTCTCTATGTTTCATCATGTTAAGTGAAGTTTAAGCTCATTGATCAAGTTTATAAATGTGACTGTTGTCTCCTAAGCCTGATGTCAATTAGATAGGACTTTGTTATAGGTGGCGTGTGCTCTTCTGCTCGCTGGAGAGAATTTAGATGATCATGTAGCTGTTAAGAATATCTTAATGGATATGGGAATTTATTTCAAACTCAGGTTAGCAAAGGCTGCATTGAACTTGAAAATGAATTAAAAATTTTCACCAAACTTGTGTTTATCTTGCTGCAAAGATCACAGGATCCCTTTGTTTTGTTCTGTTTTGTTTTTTAGGATGATTATCTGGATTGCTTTGCTGATCCTGAAGTCCTAGGAAAGGTAACCAATGAGCAAACTTACTGAAATGGATAGAGAATTTTAGATTGAAATATCTGAACCTCCTAAATGCTCATGTAATCAGGCATTAGGGATTATCTTTTTGGCTCTTTTTAAAGATGCTTCTTGTTACGCTTATTGTGCACTTAACTTGATGTGCTTTGAAAATCCATTGGATATTTTGAATTTGATAGCTTTCATTTCTTGTCTGATTTTAAAATCAAACAGTGTTTACATGTTTACCATTTTGATTTTATCCTTTTTTGGATACTTCAATAGGCAAGATTAGCTAAATAAGAAGCTTTATTCTCTGGTCATTTAACCAAAACCACCATTTAAGAATTAGGAGGAAGGATTCCCTGGAGTCTCGAGTTTTGATGTCTGCTCTTTATGAACAAGGATCCATATTAAATGCATTTTTGCACCATGTAGAATATTTTACTTACCAGAAGTAAATATTATGTTTTCCTTTCTATATTTCTGATTATTTTTTGGCAATAATCTTTTTTTCAATGAAGACAACATCAATGCTTATTGTGACTCGTTATTAAAATGGGAATTGCAGATTGGAACTGACATTGAAGATTTTAAATGTTCTTGGTTAGCAGTACAAGCCATTGAGCGAGCTAATAAAACCCAACTTCAAAGGTTACTGGTAAGAGATGATTTTAAGTTTGTTTCCCCATCCATGTTTCTAAAATAATGTATATTGTATATTGAATTGTGATTTTAAATCCTCAGGATAACTATGGGAAAGATGACCCATCTTGTGTTTCTCATGTTAAGGCTTTATACAAGGAATTAAGACTTCAGGTTTGTGTCATTCTTGTTCCTTTCACCACTGGCTGATTTCTTTAGTTGTACCTTCTAACTGCCACAGTTATTGTTCATTGATACATAAGAAAAACGGTGCATTCTGCAACTTGCTGTTTTTCCATGCAGGAAGCTTTTATAGAATATGAAAAGCAAAGTTACCAGAAGCTCATTTCGGCCATTGAAACTCAGGATAGTGAGCCAGTACAGGTAACTGTTAGCTCTCATTTGAATAAAGATAATATAGAATCTTTCAAATTGCTTCAATTATAAAAGTTGATGATTTCTGACAGCTTTTGCTGAAGTCTTTCTTGAAGAAGATATACAAGAGGAAAAAGTGAACATTCCATTGATGCAATTTTGATTTTGTGCAAACAAATATGATGTCGAATTCCAGCATCCAAGTACTCGTAGCAAGAATGTGTTGAAAGAATGTTTGTGCTCTTTTTCTCTTTCCTGCTTCTTGTTTTAAATTTAAATTATAAATTCTGAATGTGTTTAAACCACTGAACTCATGTTACCAGCTGGCAGAGAAAGCACCAAAGCCACTGTGGAGATAACTAAGCATGTCCTTTATTTGCATAAAAAATTCTGCTGCAGTTGTAGATAGCATATTCCTAATACTTGCTGTTTTAAATGCTGGCGTCTTTTGAATACCCTTGATTTCATATATTAGGTTAAACAATATTGATTACTGCATATGCATAATGAGTGGTAAAAAGAATATTATTAGGACCCGGAGATTTTATTACATCCATAGATTCAAAGGATTTATTATCACTATAAAAACTCATCACTTCATGGAACAAATGAGTGTTAAAGACTTCATATCTCTATGTACTAATAGAATTATAGCAGGAAGACTATTGACATGGAAACCTCATGTCATAAGTTTGATTCCAATGAATTATGGATGAAAAAGTATAAAAAGGATAAAAATTTATGTAAAAGGAATTTTAAAATTATGTTAGAGGGTTTTAGTGGATGTAAGTAAAAATTCAATATTAGTTTTAGTTTCAAAATTTTAGTAATTTTACATATAAAATTATGAAAGAAAAGGGTCAAAGAAGTTGAAAAACAAAAGGAAGAAAGTTTGATGGACAAGTAAATTATTTCCCTGAAACAAAATCTATATGGCTATATGGATTCAAACACTGATTAAAAATATATCTCATTATCTTAGGAAAATATTTATTTCAATTAATAAAAATTGAATGACACATTTTAGAATAGTGTGCAACTAACTTTTTAGATGTAAATGCATGTAAATGTAATATTGCAAGATAAATTGTATACTTTATATGAATTATTTAATATATCATTATGATTATTTGATATACTGTGGAGGTATTAATTTGGGCATGTCTTCTAGTTTAAGACATCCTTTTTAATTGATATGTATATAATAGAAAAATTTTCAATTTCAAGTTTGATAATCTTGAAATTTCATTTATATGAGACACATTTTTATCTCAGTAAATCCAAAACCATCATTCACACTCACATTTTCATTTATGACATGGTAGGGCATGGCTATGTTAAGGAAATGTACAAGGTTCTTCATTTCATTTTATTACTTATTGAGATTACTTATTTAGATTTCGAAAACTATATGCTTCATTGTGAGGGATCTAAGTAGAAAGTAGTAGCTCCTAAAAGTTCGTAAAAGGAATTCTACATAACAATGCCAAAGGATGAGAATGTGTGCACCACTACCAAAAAGTTAAATTTTAAATGGTTTAAATTATAATGTATGGAAACTTTAGATAAGGTTTTTGTGATGGGAAAATGGCTATGAAAATACATTGGGTGAATCAACCATAGTAAATACCAATAACAAAATGGTGCAAATGCTCAATATCCTAAGTGTGTTTGGAGAATTTGTTGAACTAGTCAAAAAGTAAGTTTCATCCTACAAACTATGGAAAAAAATTAAGCATATGTTTGAAGTAAAGAATGCATCAAAGATTTTATCATTTTAAAATCAATTAAACTCCTTGAGATTGAAGGACATTGAGCATGTTGTATTCATCTAGAAAGTTTCTACATTATAGGTTGATCGCTAGACAAAAAATGCTTAGAAATTTGATGAAACTATTATAAATACTTTTATGATAGCTTCCACATGCATATGATATTTGTTGTTAGGCAATGGAGAATGACAATGAAAAATACATCATGATGGAGTTTTGTATAAAACTTTTGAAAGAAAAAGCCGAAATGAAGGCCTATACATCAATCAATAGTGAGACTACCTTATTAGCTATGGTGAGCAAGGATACAAATGATTTGAAGTGAAACAACCTTTAAAATATGAGATATTGTCATATATGCAAGAAAGAGGGAACCATAATACATACCATTTTTACAAGAAGCTAAATAATTTCAAGGCAAAGGTGGTCTCCAAATGTTGTCAAGGAGAAAAATTAAATTGATCCTCTCATTGATTTCAATGTCCTCATCTTGACTAATGAAATGTTTGAAGATTATGTGTATGCTGAATCTGAAACTAAAACTGAAATTTTTAATTATGTCCATTGAGATCCCTTGAATCTATTGGACTAGTTTTAAAATTTCTTTTACAAATTTTTTTTAAAAAATTATAACACAACTTGTGACCTAGGGTTACTAGGCTAAGACCATTGCCACTAGGCTAACACCTCATTGTTAGCTTTATAGTATAATGTTTAAAAAAAAATTCTTACTAGGTAAAAATTAGGGAGGGGGGGATGTTGAAACCCCAAAAGAATTGTAATATAATTTAGTTAGAATTTTATAACTTAGCATTGCCCACTACAGTTTTTAAATCTAGAGTTTTACCATTAGGCTAACACCTCATTGTTTTCATCCAGTAAGAATTCGAACTAAACATTTTCCTTAACATCACCAAGTATGGGAATGTGAAACTTTCTAATCTAAATTAGAAGAGTGTATATTAGTGTGGAGCTTTTGAGAACTCTAATTTTTGTTTATCAACTTATTTACTATGGTTTAAATGTTGAGTTCAAAAAAAATGTCATAGACATTCTTATTGCACTGTATAATATGGTAGTTATCATGTAATGGAGATTTCAATATCTATGCATTGAAAGATTACATGTGTCTACCAATCAAGGTGAAATGTTAAAATAGCATTCACCTCTAGGACATAAATGTCAAATTATTAAGAAAAATGCATAAATTTTACCAAGAAATTCCTAAATTTGATAGAAACCATAACATTAGATTGCAAAGGTTGCAAAATTAGGAAGATGCACCATTTGTCATTTCCAAAATACTATGTAATAAATATCCTAGCCACTAGAGTTGTTCACTTAGATGTTGGTGGACCTTTCGTCGTAGAAGAGATAAGAATGAAATATACTTTGTTATCTTTGTTGATAATTTCAATTGGATGTTATGGTTTTATGGGTTAATACATAAATCAAAAGTATTTAAAAAGTTGGCTTCTTTTAAAACAAGGACTAAAATGAAAAGAATTCAAAGTTAAAAGTATTAAGGTAAGATAGTAGAGGAGAGTTAACTTCAAAAATAATTAAATTATATTATAATATTCATAGGATAAAATAGATATTCATGATGCCCTACACTTTGTAGCAAAATGATGTTATAGAAAAAAAATAGAACAATAATAGAAATGGTTCAATGTATGATGCATGATACTTAGGTGCCAAAATTCTTTTGGATTAATGTAATTCAACTCATATTATTAATAGAATTCTAACTACAACTTTTAAAAAAATACTCCATTGATTAAGAAATGATCTAATAGAGGGAATGTATTGATATCTCATCTTTATCATTTTGGAAAGATATGTTTTATTCATATTCCACAAGCATACTACTACAAGTTGGACTCCAAAGCCATAATGGTATTACCACTCAATTATCTAATGGATCACAAAGCCTACCAAGTTTAGGATGTCAAGGAACATATAATTTTTGAATTACGTGATGTGATATTTATTAAAATATCATACCATGAGTCATGAACAAACTGAAAAGTCTATGGTAAGCTCTCCTAGAGTTAAAAAGGCTCACATCCTTTTGTATCCTGGATTAATGAAGATCAAGATGAAGAAGTTAGCGTAGATAAAGAAGGTGAACTTACTATTTCTTCCACTATGCATTAGTAATCATTGTTGTGTAAAAATCAACTAAAGGATCTAAGACATGTAGAGTTGAAACATATAAATGAGTTATTACCAAAAAGACTATGAAGTGGAAAATAAAAAATCATTATGATTTGATTGATTCGAATGTGATACTTAAAATAAGAGAACTGTTGAGTGTATAGAAGGCTTTGATAAATATAGACTAGTATGAGATAA
Organism: Gnetum montanum; assembly: GCA_015680685.1. Taxonomy (NCBI): domain Eukaryota; kingdom Viridiplantae; phylum Streptophyta; class Gnetopsida; order Gnetales; family Gnetaceae; genus Gnetum; species Gnetum montanum. Next base: position 279,192 of record MNCI01035665.1, read on the forward strand.
TAAAAGCAAAATATGATATGTTTATTAAAAATAAGACTTGAAATATCATTCAATCCATATTGCAAATAAATTTTTTTAACAAATAAGTGGGTGATACCCTTAGATGAGTTTGGACCCTGCACTCATAATGAACATTCAATAAACATGGTTTGTTGATTGTGATATCATAGTTGCATTATCGTAGATGCAATAGGCCTTAATGAAATATCACAGATCTAATGTAACATCTATTAAAAATACCTATAAATACAAATCATGTACCACATTTATGTCAATAGGTAGCTGAACTCTTATAAATTGATTTCTTAAATTTATGTAGTATTTTGCAAGAATCCATAGTATAAATTTGAGTTGATTGTAGAGAGTCTTATTCAGGTAGCATGATACATGAACATAATCCATGATTGACAATAAGATCAAGATAAATTTACATTCATTGTAGTACTCTAACTCAATGATGAGTGGTGAGGTACCCCTACACCCAACCATACGAATCACAAGTGTTCACGCACAATTCAGTCGAATTCTGAGATGGGACTAGCTGTGGCATCTAGATCACTATGCCTTGATCACAGTTTGATGTCTTCCCACTTGAACTAGTGGTAGCTTTGTCACATATGGTTTAGTTTAGAGTGAGGTATATGCTTTTTATTATTTTATATTTTATGGTTTTACGATTAACAATAGGTTGAAACTCAATTTATAATCAATTCAACTAATCTAATTGCTAATTAATAATCAACTACCCTAACATAAGTATCTGATCCCACTTCTTGTGCACATCTTGAACACATATAATGTTGCTGGGTTATCAAACGTTAAGTGTTGTTGGGATTATCAAGAATCATACGCATGCTCAAAGCAATTGTACTCATGTGCTTAATTAATTAACATGCATTAAAATGTAAATATTAACTAAGTACATGAAAAGTAAATTTCATGGAAAGTAAATCTAATCTAAATCAAAGTGCTACATTGAATAAGAATCAATCTCGATCTTATTACCATTCATTGAATATGTCAAGGTACATTGCCACTCGAATAAGACTCCATACAACATACTCAAATCCACTCTATGGGCACTCACTGACTATTTTGTAAGATTATGAAATAAAACTACAAGAGTTTAGCTACTCTATTGACAAAATGATGAAAAACTAATGCAAAACTATTACCCAAACCGTGTATCCAAGCACTATATTTATAGGTAGGCCCATACCCCCTGATATTGGATATCTGATAATGCATCTAGGGACCTGATATCTAGTATCCAATATCGGAGTCAGGCAAATCATGACTCATCACTTATCATAGAATGTACTTTTAATGTAGTTTTCTTTTCCTTGTAATTAGATTAATATTTACATTTTCAAATACAATAGTTATTTAGCAAAATGAGTGTAACTAGTTTTGAGCATAATGTGCAACCATTTGGTAACCCAGTAGTGATATCACTTAGTATGCCAAGTAGCATGTCACTTGGTAATCCTAATTAGGGTTGCACTAATTTAGGATGTGTATGGCAAACTGGGAATCATACACTCATCGCTCTAGGCTAACTTGGATTTTATTTTCCTCATTTTCATAACTAGATTAATTAATTAATAAATTAAATTCTATATTTTTATTTAGCTTAGTCATAGCTAAGCAATGTCAACCTATCATATGCCTCACTTAGACCAAATCATATGGGCAAGGACTTATTGGTAGCCTAAGTAAGAAGACAATGATATGCAATTATTATCTAACTCCCTCAATGACAATTCTCGCACAATCCACAGATTATAATATTGTCTACTATAATGCTTGTAGATTGTGTGGTAGAAATACTCATCACTCATTAACTCATAATATTTCTAAATCCTCGTTAGATAAATACTCCAAAAGAAGTGATGATGGAAACCTATGATAAAAGATGGCTTCATTAGGAGTTTTATGGATTAATAAATTAAAAAGTCAAGGGAAATATGTAGAAGGTAAAAAACATTTTTATTTGAATAGTATCAAAGAGGTTTTAATTCAAAGAAAACTATTTATCTAGTGCTATTTCTTATTATTTGCAATGCACAATTAATGGGATCTCATTATCTAAAAGTTGAAATAAGTAGATGGCTTAAAAATGCCAATTATGCAATACAAATAACATTGAAGATGCACCTCACATTTTCCTACAATGTGAGCACATTAGACATAGGTGAGATATTATAGTTGCAAATTTGATTGATTTTCTCCAAATGTTATCAAAAATATTTCGTAAACATTTACATGTCTACCTTAATAGATCCATAGTGTCTAAGGGCATAGTAAAATTTCAATTTTTCATTTTGTTTTATTTTCAATAGGGTTAATGTTAGAAGCCTCTTATATTTGTTACCTAGTTAATGTGTCCACCTTCACCTATAAAAAAAATATGATTTTATGATTTATATAGATTTAATTATAGATTTGCCTAAGTAGACTAGTTATGGACTTAATATTATTTAGGATCATGTCGTAAAGCCCTTTTTGTATAAATGGTAAAACTAAAGCTTATATAAAATAATATGATTTAGCATTACATAATTGAGCCTTTATAAATAAATAAAGATCTAGCTCTTCATAGAAATGAGCGAAAAAGAATTCATGTAGCCAATCCTATTTTGTTCGGACAAGCCTAAGATAATGATAATTGAGCCTTTGCAAAGTTATATGGCTTCATAATCAAAATAATAAAAAACCCTTAAGTTTCTTTCTAAAAATTAAAAATTCAATTACAATATGCCTAGACCATGGCTTCTAGGCTAACTACAAAGGGGGCTGGTGCTGGAGGCACAAATTTTGTAAGAAAACTAACATAAAAAGGTTTTGGTGCAAATTTTGTGATTAAAACAACTAGGCTCTAGCCTTTACTCAATCCTCACTTGAACTTGGCATCAGGCCTGAAATTGGATGGTTTACTTAACAAGGAGTTTTCAGGGCCCAAAATCAAGGATGAAATTAAATAAGAGAGTGCCAAAAGTATCTTTTCGAGATCAATTGATCTGCTAGGGAATTATTTGAGGATTAGTTAAAAGTTTTGTTACAAGGTAGAAATAATGTGATCTTGTTTGCTACAATATGACTTGTGAGTGAGCCAACCCATCTACAATAAATGCCATGACAATAATTATTATAATATACGGGACCAAGTTCCTTCAATGACTTAAAAATGAAATATCATTGCTATGAAAATTAATTAGCATATTGCATGACTAAAAAGGATTATCTGATGTTTCTTTGGCTAAGGTGGGTCTTGAAAGGAATGGTGTATCAACTAAAGTCTAATATTTTTCAAATAGATGTACCTAATCTCAAATCAAGGTCTCATAACTTGAAAAACAAGCACCTACCATCACTCCAATAGTAGTTCCTATGTAATCATCGTATACTACTTTTCACTAATGAAATGTAATGAAGATTTATTATGTTCAAAGACCATAGGATCTATTGAACAAATATTATGTTTTCATGAAAAATAAAGATAGACTCTACAAATTGACTAAGCACCAATGAGGATATCAAAAAAAAATCATACAAGTTTTTTTATTGTATCATAATAACATTATCTCAAATGGGTAGTTACAACAAAAGAAAGAAATACATGTAACTTATCTTCAAGGGCTTTTGATCTATACAACCTACAAATGCACACTCTTCTTAGGGTTTTGAATCCATCTTCTACTTTCATCTACAAAACCTATAAATGTGTGCTCTTCTTGGGGGTTTGAAGCTATCTTCCACTTTCAATTTTAAGATAATGAGAACTTAAGCAAAGCTTACTGATAGCATTTCCATACTTGATTGGAAGAGCAACTAAGAGCTAGTGAGCTTATAGATCTATTTTCTTATATTTAATGTGGTTTAAATAAAATTATCTCTTACCTTTCATAGTAGATCACATCTAAGTTAAAACCTTTCATTAACTAGTTGGCAAATATGCTTAGGATTTTGTTGCACATCCTTCCAAGAGATATTCCATTTTCTCAACCATTGCATCCCCTAAAAACACCAACCATGGTCTTGAAAATCCTCAAGAATTGCTTTAGATAATTTTTCTTGCCTTGATATATGCAAGTTATGAGTGTATGTCATGACTTGGCACAAGGCTTTTGCTTCTAAAGGTAATTGATGAGTCATGATATCGAGTCTGCCTGGTCTCTTATTTATAGGTAATGAGATAGGTTCTGATATCGGGTGTCTGATATTGCTTGGCAGGATTTGATATCGGCACTTGGTTTGGTAGTTAGTTTCTTAGTCCCTTACCCAAACTCTTGCAGTTTTTCCTTTCCAGAGTTAGAATTATTTTTGAGTGCCAGCAGTAGGAGTCATAAAGTGAATGGATCTTTATTCAAGCATTATGTACCTGAGCACACCTTGTATCTAGAAATAAAGACAAACTTTGTGATAAACATTGCAACATTCAGAATAGCTTATTTATTGCATTTAATGTTATTTATAGTTAGTTCATGCTTTCATTAGTTAATTGATGTTGTTTTCTAGAGTTATTAATATTCAACAAGTAAGCACACTGAGTACAATCACTTCAAGCATACGTGGAACACTTGGTAACCCAGTAACGAATAGTGTTTGGTAATCCCAGTAGTGCTACACTGGTTCAGGATGTGTCCAACAAGTAGGAATGGATGCTAGCGTTAAGACTAGCTAGAGCATAGTTAATTAATTAAATTAAATCAATTACTCACTTATTTCATCTCTCCACTTTAAGAACTAGGAACATTAAACATTAAAATCCATAAAAATCACATACCTCAGGTTTAGTTAACCATACAATCATGTCATACAAGTAAGCTTGGGAAGACAATGATTGCATAATCCATCTTTGTTCTGTGAAGGTGCATAAGCACTTAGTCCTTGGAGTTTGACTGGATCACGTGTGAACACTCGTATTCATATGGTTGGGCATAGGGGTACCTCGCCACTTATCATTGGTGCCATTGCCGGGGACTTTGTTGTTTGTGCGCTAATTAGAACTTAGGAAATCTTTCCATCATTGGAACAAACACTTAGGGTTAGTTATTTTACAATCATCAAAATACACCAATACCCCAATAGTTTCACTTGGTATACATTCATCCTAATGAGTATATACCAGACTTTACCTTTATCATCCACTAGGATGAACAACTGTGATGGCAAGATTTAGCAAGTAACATAGTATTACCCCCTGATCGCTCAATCCCAAGCATGCTTCTTCATGCTCTCACACGAATTGGTATGTAGCACTTACAATCGGAGTATGTTGTGCATAAACAAGATTTGAGAGATTATCGACCCATGGAGGCACAACATCAAAGGGACCTACAATAGGAGAGAGACATTACAAATCTATGAAGGAAAAGTGGTCTCAGGATGTCCCGTATGTCATAAGAGAAAATGAGGATGGTGAACCTACCTCAAGAGGTTTTCCACATAATGATGTTCCTCTCGTTGACTTTGGTCAAGGAGTTGTGTATCAAAATCTTCACTCAATCCTTCATAATCCAGGTTCTGATATCAATGGACACAAAGGGTCTGAAAAAGGAACACAAACACATGACAACGATGAACATTCCGATCATAATCGCAACTGAGGTCACGACCACCAAAGAGAAAGTGACAGACACCGTCATGGTGCCAATCCTCCTTTCTCTTCACCTTCATCATCTCCTTCCCCCTTTCCTTTAGGATCTGAATGTAGTTGCAAAGGGAAAGGCCATGAGGATAATGGTAAGCAAAATAGAGATCATAGACAAAATAGTCGAGAAAGGGGATGAGGGAATTCCAAAGAAATACATAGCGAAAGGAGGAAGAGTAGGGAACAACATAGGCATCATAGACACCATAGATACCATGATCACGATGGATCCCTACTCGCTACCCAAAGTATGCTAGATATAACTGAGGCTGTTAGGATTCCAACAAGGCACCAAAAGGAAAGTAGGATCAAAAGATTAGACATGAACAATATTCCATGATTTGAAGGGGGATACAATGCTAATCCTCAAAATCATCTACAAGTATTTCACGATGCATGTGCCTTGCAAAATATAGAAAATGAGTGGTAAAAACTAAAGGTGTTTCTATGGACACTAATCAAGGAAGCAGAAAGTTGGTACCAGTCCTTAAAACTGGAATCAATTTGTTGATGTAGTACCATGTTGGAGCTATTTAACAATAATTATCAAACATACTCCCGAGTGTCCAACCTGTGTAAGCAAATCCAAGGATGAAAACAAGGAAGACATGAACCCTTGGATGCTACCATGGGCTGATATTATGCGTTATTACATCATTGCCCTAGCTATGGTTACTCGCAAAGGGAACAACTACGTTATCTTGTAAATGGGCTTAGGTACGAGACACGAAGAACCCTTGGGACTTATGCCCAAGGAAGGTTATCTAAGCTCAGAGCCCATCAAATACAAAGATTATTGGAGCAAGTTGCCAAAGAGGAAGGTGAGTTAAGGAAAAGAGAAAGTGTAGAGGAATACAACAGAGATCCTTCCCTCTGAAAGAAGGAAGTTGGATTTTATGAAGATGAAGGAGAGTTACCACTCGAAGAGATGGTGAATAGGAAGACTTTGCCCATTCAAAAATTTGCATTAAAAATATCGACAAAGGTAGATCAAATGTGGAATTTCCTAGATGATAAATTTCAAACTGTTCTAAAAATAGTAGAGGAGTCTAGAGAGCAAGGTAGTGACCGAGAGAAAAGGAAAAAGAAGGAAGCTAAATATGCACGTAACAAGGGTAAGGGCAAAGTTGTTGTCATTGAAGAGGTTGTGGATTTAGACATAGACAATGATGGTAGGTGTGAGATATGCCAATATGACCATCCTAAAAGATGTTGCCCAGTACTCTCACATCTGCAAGAGTCTGGGGTGTATGCACTAAACCCATAATTAAATAGATGGAAAACACCCCTAAGGTTACCTTATCCTTAGGTCAATCCAAGGTAGTTCCACCAACCCTTAACATATTATCCAAGTGGAACTCCACCACAACCAAATGAACAATATCAACAATGGAAACACCCACAATCATGGGAAATGCCATAACCACATCAACAGTACCCTTACTGTTAACCTGACCCATATAGGTATTACATTCAGTAGTCGATCTCTCCATGTGACTCCATTAGTCACTCACTTTCCAACCTCACTACTAGCCCCATGAATATTATAAAACTCCTTCTCCTAGGGGTGATGTTCTACAAACAAGCTATCCTTCTCATCTGACTATACCTCTTCCACCTTTAGCTCCATTACCACCTACTATAACTATGTAGGGTGAGCTTCCTACCCAACCGTAGTAATGTGACGCTACAAGGGCTGTCAATCCTCAACCTACTATTGGTTTAGAGAACCGATTAAAGAAAAGACATTTCCTTAGAACCAACAGTCCAACCAAGTCCTTACAGCCACAAGTGGCTGATTGTCCAAATGCCTCATCATTATTGTTTGAACCTTCGGAGCTTTCTTCGAACCAAAGACTATGTCCAACACATACTTTCATGCTAACTTATGTAATTATTGATTGGATTAAAGCTAGCCATCTTCCTAGGAAATTATCTGATCTTAGAAGTCTTCTTATATATTTGTAAATTTCTAGGAATGAGCCTTACAAAACTCTTTTGAATTCAGGTTCTGGTGTTAACTTAATCTCTGAAGAAATGTACGAAGCCTTGAACCTGCCTCTACTAAAAAAGAGTAACATTCATTTAGAATTGGCTGACCAGTCCATCACTATTCCATTAGGACTAGTGAAGGACATTGTCACCACTGTTTGTGGGTGGTTGTACCCAGCCGATTTCCTAGTGATTAAAGTGAACAAATCTAAGAGGGACTTCACAATCATAATGGGAAGAGCATGGCTAAGCACAATTGATGCATGCCTAGGAATACAAAATATTTTCCTAGAAATCACAAAAGAAAATACGTTTGGAAAGATCGAGAAGAAGAAAGTTCCATGCATCACATATAGTGACACAGGGTGCAACTGCATGTAGAAGTCCTAGTTTGTACAACACTTGACACTGCCTACATGCAACCAGTGTGCATAAGTAACAGATATACAAAGATGCCTATATGCAGCAGCCACAAGATAGGAAGGCACCCAATGGCTTAAAATTGACCAAGAGAGTAATTCAACTATATGCATGGAACCAACTGAGAGCTTGACTTGCACCTACATCGATAGCATAGATACATTAGAGCAAGTCCATCGCCAACTTCTAAGTCCTAACATTGAAAATATCAACTGGGGGAAGTTGAAAATCCTTGATGGGTTTAAGCAAGAGCCCCTTGAATTAAAACTGTTGCCCACCAGTATGGACTATACATTTCTCAAGAATGGAAAACTGGTAATTATCAATGCTAAGCTTGCTCCTCGACAAAAAGAAAAACTGTTGAAAATGGTAAAAAAATGGTCAAAAGCCTTTGCTTGGTCATATCCTGAATTAATCAGAATAGATCCTAGGATATGTCAACATAGAATTTACACTAACCCCTCCATGAAGCCTCAATGACAACTGCAAAGATGACTGAACCCAAAGCTTAAGCAAGTGGTTAAAGAAGAAATTGAACAACTTTTAAAAGCCAGCTTCATCTACCCCATTGCTGATAGTGAATAGATTAGCCCATTAGTCATTTTGCCTAAAAAGGGAGGTAAATGGAGGATGTGTATAGAATTTAGGCTACTAAACATGGAAACATTTAAGGATCATTTTCCATTGCCATTCATCGACCAAGTCTTAGATACCATTGCAGGGCATTGCTACTATAGTTTTCTGGATGGTTATAGTGGATATAGTCAAATTCAAATAGCACTAGAAGACCAAGCCAAGACTACATTCACAAGTCCTTAGGGGACATTTTCATATAAGTAGATTTCTTTTGGCTTGTGCAATGCCCCAGCAACATTTCAATGTTTGGTTCTAAGTATATTTTAGTAGCAAATAGGGAATGGTATGGAGGTCTTTATGGATGATTTCTCCATCTACGAAGTGGAATTTGAAAAAGCATTGGATTGATTAGAGTAGGTACTAAAACGATGTGTAGAAACCAACTTAAGGCTTAATTGGCAAAAAAGTCATTTAATGGTCCAAGAAGGCATTGTGTTAGGGCATAAGATCTTACAAAAAAGGATAGAGGTAGATCTCAAAAAGATTAAAGTCATCCAAGGAATCACTCATCAACCTGAAACTGTAAAAGATATTTGATCATTCTTTGGACATACTGGCTATTATAGACGCTTCATTGAGAACTTTTTGAAGATTGCAAAACCATTGGTAGAATTAATGAAGAAGGACATACCCTTTGAATGGACTAGCGAATGTGAGCTAGATTTCCAAACCTTGAAACAGAAGCTCATAGAGACACCCATTCTACAAGCTCTTGACTAGTCTAGACCATTCCACATAATGACTGATGTGTCCAACTTTGCTTTAGGAGCCGTACTTACATAGTTAAGTGATAAAAAATGACCCTATTAAATTCATTATGCAAGTTGGAGCATTGCTAGTGCACAACTCAATTACACCACAACAGAAAAACAATTAATGGCTATGGTGTTTGCACTAGAAAAATTTAGGCATTATGTATTAGGAAATAAGATATTTTTACACACAGATCATAGTGCAATCATGTTCCTGATGAATAAACCAACGGTGAGCCCTTGCATCATACGGTGGCTCATGATCTTACAAGAGTTTGACCTTACAATGATATATTGTAAAGGCACCAAGAATGTTTTTGCTAATCATTTATCTTGGTTACGATGGGACAATAAAGAGGATGAATATCCAATCTTTGACTACTTCCCTGATGAACTCCTTTTTGTAGGTGTACTAAACAATCAATTAACCACAGAGACAAAATGGTATAGTAGCATTCTTACCTATCTTCTCACATAAGAAACACCATAAGGGTTGGACATTAAAAAGAAAAAATAATTTCTTCACCTCGCCGAATATTTCATGAAAATCAATGGACAACTTTATAAGGTATGTTCTAATGGCTTGGTCTGATGGTGTGTTCTTGATGAAGATCAATTACAAGTTCTCCAAGATGCTCATGAAGGCCCTTGTGGAGGTCATTACGCTAGGAGATGAATAGCCATTAAAATATTGCTTGCAGGATATTACTAGCCTACATTATTCTAGGATGCTCATCATTTTTTCCAATCTTGTGAGCACTGCGAACGTGATGGGGGAATGACTACTAGAATGGAGGGCCGACAACCATGGATTCAACCTTTAGAACCTTTGACATATGGGGTGTTGATTTTATGGGGCTATCACACAAATGTTCAATGGAAAAGCCTACATTATTGTTGCTATTGACTATTTTACAAAGTGGGTAGAAGTAGCCACTGTTACGAACTATATATCATCTACTGCTGCATGATTTGTTCAACAACAAATTGTAAACAAGTTTGGCATGCCTTGTGCACTTATTTTTTATAATGGTACATATTTTATAGGTGAAACTTTTTGAAAGTTAATGCAACTCTTAGGAGTTGAGCATAAACTGATTATACCATATCACCTTCAAGCGAATGGTCAAGTCGAAGTCACCAATAGGAAAATCATGAGAATCATTAGGAAGTATAGGCAAGAATGGAGCACCAAACTAAACGACACTCTTTGGGTGTACCGCTTCACATGGAAACTCCCTATAGGCTATTCTCCCTATGAGTTAGTGTACAATAAACCTCCAACACTTCCTATCCAAGTTGAACTCTGTACACTATTTACAACATGTGACCTCAACCTTAACCTCAATCTAGCATAGAAAGAACAGTTAATGGGCCTTAACTTGCTAGATGAAAACTGATTAGCTGCCCTATCCTCCAATGAACTACATAAGGCCTTTAACAAACAATGTCATGACCTAAGGATTAGGAAAGTCAAATACCAACCAGAAGATAAGGTTCTGTATTGGAATCCCACACATGTGCCACAATGAATTAAATTTCAAACATTGTGGGAAGGACCTTATATCATTTATGAAACTTTCCCTTCAGGGGCCATGATGATCTATAAACCTGAAAGCTCGAATGGGAAATTATTAGTCAACATCCAGCAAACCAAACCTTTCCATGAGCCTAAAATGGGTAGTACTAACACTAACTCTATTAATGGACAACCTTGCACATTATTTCAGATCTCCTCCTTCCAACTCAGTCGTGGGGGAGATGGTCGCCGATGCTAGTCATTCTAAGCCTCAATTTCTTTTTTCTTTTTTATGTTACACATTTTTTTTACACATTCTTCATCTTTACTTTTTTTTTGTTTTACACCATCATTAACATTTTTACTATTCCTTTCTCTATCACATTTTGTTTGATCTACTCTCACTCATTATATAATAAGTACTCATGATGGTGGATTGTATAATGATAGTGTGGATTGCTAATGTTTGGCTTTTACCTTTGACTTTCAATGTTGATGCTAAGATATGGGTTCTTTTGATAAGATAGTCAATGAGTCCACATCACCCATCCATCCATACAACTCTATGGTCTCCCTTTGTTTTGGAAATGTACTGTCCCTTTTTCTAAGTAAAATTATTAATAAATTGGTGGCTTGGTATTCTTCAAATCAAGGAAAGATTTAAATGGATTGAAAAGGGTGTGAATTCAATAGGGTTTGATGCATTTGTGCTAGCTATTCTCTTGGGTACTTGGATGTTTTTCATAAGTTTTCCACCATTCTGCTATTGACCAAATATTAGGAAGTTAACTAAATCAAATAAGTCTTTGCATGGTGTGGTTCCCACATAAAAAAACATGGGAATTCAAAGCACATCTCTTAGACATAATAAAGAAACATGGGCTACAAGCACTAGTTATGGCATTGGAAAGACATGTTACGCATGCCTAAAGGTTTCCTCTAACTAAGGCCCTTTCTCACTTCCTACTCCTTTGTTCTTTCTCTTGTTGGAATAGTGGTGGCTCTGTGGATGCATTCTTATTGCTTCAGGAGGATGGGTTGGTCAAGTGTATTGATGCAAGGACATTGGATGTGGTTAGTCTTAATCTGGATTTGGAATGAATTCTATTCAGTCACCTTAATCACATACTACACAAGGGACTTTACACAACCTTGATTGTGGGATTCCATTCCATTCCATTCTCATTTTCCGTATTGCTTTCCACATTCCACTTCATTGCTAGTTTTATGATTAGTCTATATCTTGGTTGATACATTGTTATTATTTGGTAAACTCTTGTGGGTAAGTTCTTAACCATGCTTTCCATATGTCATTCCTAGAGCCTATGGACTCTTTAATTTGTAGGTTTTCTAGGGCATTAAGGGCATGAGCCTACTTTGGGAAGGAGCCATTGGCATTTCTTTTTGGTGCAATTGTTAAGCTTTCTCCCTTAAACATTTCCTTCAATCAACTATTTCTCATTTCACCCCATCAATGAAATCTATTTTTGTTTTGTCTTAATGGCTTTACCGTTGTTAGTTCTCTCATCTTTGTTGTTCTTTTGATTTCCATCTTATCGCTACCAGAGGTTTTCTCTTAGTCATGGAGGTCCTTGTTGTAAAATTTTTTCCATTCCATTACTTATCTCACATGTACACCTTGGGTAGTCATTAGTTATAAACCTCTAACCTAGTATTTTCCATACCCACAACCTAGCCAATGTGCTTCACATCGAGGCAAGGTATCAATTACATTATATCTTATCTATCCTTGCTAATTTGTGACTGTGTTGTGTGTGCAGATGGTGATCATATGAACAATGGATTGAGATAGGAGGGAGCACTCAGGATGGGCTGGAGCTAGAGAATTTACACAAGGAATGAGATTGATCATGTGGCCATGAATGAACAATGGTGTGCACAATTTTGACAATGGGAACAACACACCTCATTTTCTTCTCTCTCTCTCTCTCTCTCTCTCTCTCTCTCTCTCTCTTCAAGCTATCAAATGAGGGTCTAGATGTCATCTATGTACAGTGTTCACCACAATGGTTATGAATACCAATGTTGTAATATGTTTGTCGATCTATTCACTGGGCACTTTGAGTTTGTTAGTTCATATCATTGTCAGTTGTCGTTCAGTCAATAATTCCATACCTTTCCAATATTTTGTAAGGAACTCAAGGATGAGTTTTCATTAAGTCATGGGGGTATGATGAGTCCTAATATCAAAACCGTGATATCAAATCTGTGATATTGGGTCCACAATATCAGAGCCCGCCAAGAGATATTGAACACTCGATATCAGAACCTATCTCATTACCTATAAATAAGAGACCAGGGCACTTGGTTTGGTAGTTAGTTATTTAGTCCCTTACCTAAATTCTTGCAGTTTTTCCTTTCCAAAGTTAGAATTATTTTTGAGTGCTCGTAGTAGGAGTCATAAAGTGAACAGATCTTTATTCCAGCATTGTGTACCTAAGCACACCTTGTATCGAAAAATAAAGACAAACTTTGTGATAAACCTTACATTATTCAGAATAGCTTATTTATTACATTTAATGTTATTTATAGTTAGTTCATGCTTTCATTAGTTAATTGTTGTTGTTTTTACAGAGTTACTAATCTTCAACAAGTAAGCACACTCAGTATGATCACTTTGAGCATATGTGGAACACTTGGTAACCCAGTAACGACTAGCGTTTGGTAATCTCAGTAGTGTTACACTGGTTCAGGATGTGTCTAGCAAGTGAGAATGGATGTTGGTGTTAAGACTAGATAGAGCATAGTTGATTAATTAAATTAAATCAGTTACTCACTTATTTCATCTCTCCACTTTAAGCACCAGAAACATAAAACATAAACAACCATAAAAATCACATACCTCAGGTTTACTTAACCATACAATTGCACCATACAAGTAAGCTTGGGAAGACAATAATCGCATAACCCATGCTTGTTTTGTGAAGGCGCATAAGCACTTAGTTCTTGGAGTTCAATCGGATCACATGTGAACACTCGTATTTGTATGGTTGGGTGTAGGGGTACCTCGCCTCTCATCAGTAATAAATCATATTTACATAATAACATTAAGTAATATGTTTGCATCTTCACCTTTAACTCATCGAGAAGAAAATTTTTTGCACTATTTTAATATCTTTCCAAAGTTTAGCACTAAGTCTAGGTCCCCAAACAACACATTCATACAATACAGTAGGATAGATAATAGTAGAAAAAATTTATTTTCTAACCTTCCAAGCTTAAAATTCTAAAACCTTACACCTATTTTTAAAAACATATAGAACCTTGAAACCTCCTACTATTTTTTCTTTGATGTACTTCCCCCACATGTAATTGTTCATATAAACGATAGTCAAATATTTAAAAGAATCTACTACTTACATATTAGTATCTCCAAAATGGAAGTTATAACCAGTATTTCTTGTATCTCATATCATCAATTTGGTTTTATCTACATTTACTTGAAGACCAAATGAACAATAGTGATGAGTCATGAATTGTTGGCATTGATATGACATACGTGATATCATAGCCGACACGATATCATGAAGCGATATCACAGCCTAGATGCGATATCGCATACACGATATCGCAGCCTATCTCCTCATCTATAAATAAGAGGTAATTAGATTTAGGGAGAGTAGTTTTAGTGCTAAGGTAGGGACGTTTTGTTAGTTTTTCCTCTCAATCCTTTATCCCACTGCATGCCCACAGTGTGATGATTGTAATTGTACGACATCCTTATTTGAGTGTGGCGTACTTGGATACATACATGACTGGTAATAAAGATCGAGATTACTCCATAATTGCAGCATCCACTTAGCTTAATTATTTAATTATTATTATTATTATTTATTACTTTCTTAGTCAATATCTCTCTACCCTTATCTCCTAGTAACGCGGAATGAGTAAGACTTAATCACAAGCATTTAAGTGTGACTACTTGGTAACCCAGTAGTGTACCTAGGCCATGCGCTTGGTAATCCCAGTGGTAGTCATGCACGAGATCCAAGATGTGTATGGATGATTAAGGAACAGATGCTCATCGCACTTAGGCTAGTTTAGATTTTCTCTCTCATCCTTTCTCCTAGCTCAGTTGATATTATTTCCCATCATACCTAGGAGTATCATTATTGTAGGAACACATCATACACCTCACTCTAGACTAAATCATATGTGACAAAGATAATACTAGTTTAGATGGGAAGACAATGAACTACGATCTACAAGTAACTGTCTAGATACGACAACTAGTCCATCTATGGAGTTCGACCGGATCGTGCGTGAAACGCTCGTATTCGTATGGTTGAGTGTAGGGGTACCTCGCCACTCATCATTGGTGCCATTTTTGGGGATGGTGCTAGTTATCTAGATTAGTTATATCATACAAGGTCACTGTATAGGAATTAACACTATATCTTTTAGGAAGAAATAATTACAAAAAAGTCACATACAAATTCACACACAATTTCACAATCATGCCTCTCCTACAAGATTACAATAACGCCGTATCTAGTGAGGTAATTCATTGGAGAACCAATGAATTATATGACAATGAAGATTGGAGCACGCAATCTGAGGTGGGGGTTTCTTATAAACATAAACGAAGGAAACATCATCCCATCGCATGAAAGTATAACCTACTCGATGATGATGAACGCCTACTGGCCACTACAAGCCTAATGCAAATACAAGAGGCTATTCGAATCTCTCGAAGGTATCATAAAGAGAGCTGCCTACCCAAGATCAATTTAAACAACTTTCCCAATTTCTCAGGAGCCTATGACTTAGATCCGCAACAACATTTACAAGCCTTCTACGATGCCTCTGCATGGAACAACATTGATAACGGTTGGCAAAGACTCAAGCTCTTTCCTATGACACTCGTTGATCAAGCAAAAGTATCGTATAGATTGTTAAAACCAAATTCAATTCGACATTGGCCAACAATGGTAGAACTCTTTAACGAAAGATATCAAACCTACGCAAGAGTGTCGGCCTTGAGAAAACAAATTCAAGAGTGGAAACAAGCACAGCATGAACCCTTGGACATGGCCTTAGAAAGATATTATGCATTATTAAATAACTGTCCAGGCCATGAGTTCTCNTGATCTCAAGGAGGAAGAACCATCTTTGCTAGTACAACAAGCATTAGAAGAAATTAAGGCAAAGATCAATAAGATGCTGGAATGAATGCATAAAAAGTGTGGAGAATATATATAAATATTATTGAAGATAGAGTTTTGACAACCTGAGAAGCAGGACAAAATATCATTAGACAATCAAAAAGAGGGGATGAGGTAAATAAGAGCTCAACTACCAATCACACGTATGAATGCAACATTTTCCTGTACAATCATCCCAAGGGCCAATTCCCAATCTTGTTACATTTATATGAGCATTGGGGAAGCACGTTACACCTAGAGTTCATAAAGAGATACTGTGTTCGATCATAGTGGCAACAATCCCAGTCGTGGGGGAAGTCATCCCTAAACTAGAGACACCCTTTGTATCATCCGAATCCAAATGCTTATCTAGTCCAACATCCTATTTCCCCAACTAGGTCAACATACTCTATCTCACCACATTATTATTCTCCTTGGTACTATCAGTCCATGTCCTCAACACAACCACCACCTTGTGTACCTTACTCTTCTCCTAAATTTCAACATTCTCATCCTTTCCCTCCTTCTACATTACTGCCAACTGTTCTTGAAGTGTCTACACCACAACAACAACCCATGATTGTTACTTGTGCTACTATTGCCAACAGCAATGAGAGACCTCCTCAACATTAAAAGCGTCCCTTCTTTAGACATGACCGTAGGAAGGGACAACACAGTTCCAAGGCCACTGCATTTTCCAACTTAGCACAAGTCCAAAACTGTGATGCATGCTTCTCCTCGAACCTAATGCCTCATGTCACTTCATCAAGGCCACCAATTAACACTCCAACAACCATACAACCCAATGAATATAGCCATGGAGGATGACATCCCGATCCTTGCATATCATCTTACGGTCTCAAGTATCATAGTGGGTCAACTCTTTACCCGGGAACCACATCTTCTAAATTGCCCCACTATGCTTACTATAATCAGGTGTGTGAATGCCAATGGGGTAAGTATGACCAAGTTTCGATATTTCCAACATGCAAGGATCCTCATCTTTCATTTGTTAATCCTCTCCATGCTCAACCGTTTAGTTATGGGGGATATTCCCCATTCTAATAACAAGAAAGATTAATAAATATTTTTCATTTTCTTTAATTTTACAATTTTTTGTTTTCCATTTTTTCAATTTCTTTTTTGTTATCTTTTTGTCTTTTTGTCCTTTTATCTTTTTATAAGTAATCTCATCTACAAATAAAACAATCATGTGGCTCGTTGGTTGAGGTGTGTTCTATGTTATCGAGTCTCAAGTGATCAATTATTTGGATAGTGAGCCCATTACACCCACTCATCCATTCTACAAATAAGAGGTTTTGATTGAGGGTATAGTGATATTCTTGACATTCTTAAAAATTAAAATTAATCTTGTGTTCATTGTATCTAGAATGAAGAAGGATGGACCAAGAGGGAATGATTAGGGTGTGACATCAAGGGAACTTGCGGATTCTCTTTGGTGACATTTGTGAGAGTTATCACACAACGTGATTGTACTAAGATCCTTGTAGATCTAATGTAAAATGGGAGTAAGAGTAATCAAAAGACACTAAAAAATCCAATGTTGTTCTAGGGGGTCCCACTGGAAAGACATGCATCAATGCCTGAAAGTTGGTGGCTTCTTTGGATTCAGCAATTGAAAAAAAAAACAAAGAAAGTGCCACAAAGCAAAAATCACTCCTCCCTTGAACAAAATGCCAAGTGATCATACACCTTGTTGTTTTGGTACTCTCATAGTCGCTCATCATGGGATGAACCAATGCGATGTCACTAATCAGAGGAATGGACTTGGTCTTGATCTTGGAACGATGAGTTAATGACACATTAATCATGCCTTACACATAGGATTCATTGTGCCCTAGGTTAGTTACCTCATGTCCCAATCTCTACAATCCCTTCTATAGTCCATCTCATCTCGTTGTTCATGTAATTATAGCTCGAGTCTTGTGTAGCGTGGAATTCTTACCTCATTCTGGTGATACTTACATGTGTGTGTTTTGTGAAACTAGTGTAGATTACATTTAATCGTTCTAGTTCCTACAGATGTTTTAAGGTGTGGTTACGCAAGGGCATTAGAGGTTGGAACTGCTTTGGGGAGGACTCACTTGTATAATTGTTTTCATAATTTTCACTCATAACAAATCTTCCACACACCATCTATTACCCTCAGCGTATTGTCAAGAATATTCTTTCCCTTATTACTATCCCTTCGATTCAAACGTTCCTATGAACCATCACATAGCCTTTTTCTCCCCCTTACCATCTGAGATCCTTATCGATAAATTCCATACCACCATAATTTTTGTTCCTTCAGAACTAGTTGAATTACCCTGGAACCCTTTAACACTCATCCAGATTTCCTTTGTTTACATTGTTTAATTTCAAAAAAATATTAAAATTTCGGTACATTTTATAAAGTGCCCTAACATTGATAGGCCGTGATATCATGTTCATATATATATATATATATATACATGACCCCCCTATGCTAATCAACATCATTTGCAACTGTTCACGTGGGGGAAGTTTTTCAAATTTCTCTCTACGACTCGTGATTGCGCGTCTCTTACTTTCATATCCATAACTCACTTGTTGGTACTCCAATTTTTATTCCGTTTGAACCTACTTGAACCCGGAGTGTTCAGCTTAGTCATGGGGGAGGGGCACATGCTGAATAGTGCATAATTTTTTTGAAATTCATCATCACTCGAAGGACATTATTAAGGGTAATTAGTTATAAAATTAAGGATAAATGCACCAAAAACAATTTCATCTCCTTAGTTATACCAGGAAAATAGATTTGGAAACCACCTAAGTAAAGAGGATTGAATATTATAATCTTTCGGGGACATTTTCTCCTAATAAGTAATGTCACACAGAGATAAAGAAAATTCATTAAGGCAAGCAATAAGGTAAAACCTCACTTTGGTAACAACCTTACTAACGATTGGCCTTGTGTGATTGTAGATGGCCCCGAAACGCGGACAATAGCAAGGTCTTGCTCAAAGTGTGATCAAGCGACCTAGGAGAGGTGAAGGACAAGTTCCTACTTAACAACATGCAGAGCAGGAGGAACAATCATTTAGTATCCACTAAGAAGACCCTGCCACTGTACAATCAAGGCAAGCGGAAGGAGGAGTTGCTGCAGTGTCTAAATAGGGATGACATCTCACGTTTCCCCAGGATTATGTTCAGGTCATCCATGAAAGGTCCATACTAACTGAAATGATCATGGAATTAAATTTTGTACCTTTTGCAGAATTTTCTTTGGAGGCTATTAGGGATCACCTCAAAGGGTCCCCATTATGGCCTACCCTCTCTGAAAGAGGTGCCTGGTACTTAGGGGAAACATACCAATTTTGGCACAACAAAGAAGAAGGCACCACAGTTAACATTTGTGGAATGACTGTTGATTTCTTTGTTCAAGCCATTTCGAAAGTATTAAACCTTCCAAATACTGGGCCAAAGGTTGCTTAGAACTAGCTGGACACTTTCATAACCGAGAAACTTACTAAACTATTGATAGAGAATAAAAGAGTGGCAAAAGAAAAAGAGAAGGCTATTTGGGATGCCTCTATGGCACAAGAGCAAACTTACGTGCACGGCAACACACTTAGGGCCTTACAAGAGGAGAAAATATAGGCCATACTTCAATGCCATCAAATCCCAAGACCTAGAGTGCAAGACAAGGGAAAGAAACCCATGGAGGAGCCACTGCCACTAGGAACTACATGGGTTCCACCCAATCTTGGTACCAACACGCCCATGCTTGGCATGGGGCCTTTGTTTATTTAAAAAAAAGAAAGAAAGAAGAATAAAAAATTAAAAAAGAAAAAAAAAAAAAGATGGGTTACCCTAACCCTAAAATTGGCTATAAAAAGCCATCAAGGTGATGGAGTTGGGAGGAGGGGAGGAGAAGTTAGGCCAGGAAGCCCTGGGCCAATGAGGTCAAGGCCGTGAAGCCATGGACTGAACCTCCCCTTTCTCTGGGTGGTTGGCAGTGTGTGCAGCAACAACGGTTGGCGGTTCGCAGGGCATTGGTGATGTTTGATCACAACTACACATGATTCTTGCGGTAGCACAACCATGAATCCTGTCGATGGATCTTCTCTCTATCTTCTTTTATTTTAACAAATGGCATGTGGTGGACGGTGGATTTGTGCATGATGTTTATGCAGTTGGTGGTCCGCAGGGCATTGATGATGTTTGATCGCAACTACACATGATTCTTGCGGCAACACAACCATGCATCCTGTCGGTGGATCTTCTCTCTATCTTCTTTTATTTCAGCAAATGGCATGTGGTGGACAGTGGATTTGTGCATGATGTTTATGCAGTTGACGGTTCGCAG
>MNCI01035665.1:299739-384335 GCA_015680685.1 Gnetum montanum
TCTTTTATTTCAGCAAATGGCATGTGGTGGACGGTGGATTTGTGCATGATGTTTATGCAATTGGTCGTCCACAGGGCATTGGTGATGTTTGATCATAACTACACATGATTCTTGCGGCAATACAACCATGCATCCTATTGGTGGATCTTCTCTTTATCTTCTTATATTTTCGCAAATGGCATGTGGTGGACGGTGGATTTGTGCATGATGCTTATGTAGTTGGCAGTTCGCAGGGCATTGGTGATGTTTGATCGCAACTACACATGATTCTTGCGGCAACACAACCATGCATCCTATCGGTGGATCTTCTCTCTAACTTCTTTTATTTCAGCAAATGGCATGTGGTGGATGGTGGATTTGTGCATGATGTTTATGTAGTTGGAGGTCCATAGGGCATTGGTGATGTTTGATCGCAACTACACATGATTCTTGCGGCAATACAACCATGCATCCTATTGGTGGATCTTCTCTTTATCTTCTTTTATTTTCGCAAATGGCATGTGGTGGACGGTGGATTTGTACATGATGTTTATGCTGTTGGAGGTCTGCAGGACATTGGTGATGTTTGATCGCAACTACACATGATTCTTGTGGCAACACAACCATGCATCCTGTCGGTGGTTCCTGTTTCTCTCTCCTTTAGTTTTTTTAATGTTTTATCTCTCTCTATGTTTTCTATCTCTCTATCTCTCTATCACTTGGTCACATGGCTCTTTCCAGCTGAGACTATTCCCAGGTTTCCGTACCCATATAGGAGGTGCCCTAGGCTATAGTCTCCTCAAACGAGTTTTTCCAATGTTGGCATGACCAAAATTTATGCATCAACAGTGTTGGCGTCCGCAGGGTATTGGTGATGTTTGATCGCAACTACACATGATTCTTTCGGCAACACAACCATGCATCCTATCGGTGGATCTTCTCTCTATCTTCTTTTATTTCAGCAAATGGCATGTGGTGGACGGTGGATTTGTGCATGATGTTTATGCAGTTGGCGGTTCGCAGGGCATTGGTGATGTTTGATCGCAACTACACATGATTCTTGCGGCAACACAACCATGCATCCTGTCGGTGGATCTTCTCTCTATCTTCTTTTATTTCAGCAAATGGCATGTGGTGGACGGTGGATTTGTACATGATGTTTATGCAGTTGGAGGTCTGCAGGACATTGGTGATGTTTGATCGCAACTACACATGATTCTTGCGGCAATACAACCATGCATCCTATCGGTGGATCTTCTCTTTATCTTCTTTTATTTTTGCAAATGGCATGTGGTGGATGGTGGATTTGTGCATGATGTTTATGCAGTTGGCGGTCCGCAGGGCATTGGTGATGTTTGATCGCAACTACACATGATTCTTGTGGCAACACAACCATGCATCCTGTCAGTGGTTCCTGTTTCTCTCTCCTTTAGTTTTTTTAATGTTTTATCTCTCTCTATGTTTTCTATCTCTCTATCTCTCTATCACTTGGTCACATGGCTCTTTCCAGCTGAGACTATTCCCAAGTTTTCGTACCCATATAGGAGGTGCCCTAGGCTATAGTCTCCTCAAACGAGTTTTTCTAGTGTTGGCATGACCAAAATTTATGCATCAACAGTGTTGTGTCACAATTTTGTTTTGATTCCACACTGTGGCATGAATCCATTCTAGTCAGTCAATAATCCCATACCTATCCACTGTGTAATTAATGGAGTTTGTTCTCATTTTAACTCGAGGATGAGTTTTCATTCAGTCATGTGGGTATGATGAGTCATAAATTGTTGGCCGTGATTTCACATACGCGATATCACGTATGTGATATCACAGCCGATGTGATATCACGTATGTAATATCATAGCCTAGACATGATATCGCGTACGCGATATCGTAGCTTGTCCCCTCATCTATAAATAATAGGCAGGTAGACTTAGGGAGAGTAGTTTTAGTGCTAAGGTAGGGACTTTTTGTTAGTTTTTCCTCTTAACCCTTTGTCCCAGTACATGCCCACAGTGTGATGATTGTAATTGTATGGAATCCTTATTCAAGTGTGGCATACTTGGACATGCACATGACCAGTAATAAAGATTGAGATTACTTCATCATTGCAGCATCCACTTAGCTTAATTATTTATTTGTTATTATTATTTATTTCTTTCTTAGTTAATATCTCTCTACCCTTATCTCCTAGTAACGAGGAATGAGAACGACTTAATCACGAGCATTTAAGTATGACTACTTGGTAACCCAGTAGCGTACCTAGGCCATGCACTTGGTAATCCCAGTGGTAGTCATGCCACAAGGTCCAAGATGTGTATGGATGATTAAGGAATAGATG
Source organism: Gnetum montanum (assembly GCA_015680685.1). Classification (NCBI taxonomy): domain Eukaryota; kingdom Viridiplantae; phylum Streptophyta; class Gnetopsida; order Gnetales; family Gnetaceae; genus Gnetum; species Gnetum montanum. The sequence goes on from MNCI01035665.1 coordinate 302,054, forward strand.
CTCATCGCACTTAGGCTAGTTTAGATTTTCTCTCTCATCCTCTCTCCTAGCTTAGTTGATATTATTTCCCATCATACCCAGGAGTAGCATTAGTGTAGGAACACATCATATACCTCACTCTAGACTAAACCATACGTGACAAAGCTAATACTAGTCCAAGTGGGAAGATAATGAATTGCGATCTACGAGTAACTGTCTAGATACCACAACTAGTCTGTCAACAGAGTTCGACTAGATCGTGCGTGAAACACTCATATTCGTATGGTTGAGTGTAGGGGCACCTTGCCACTCATCAAATAGTAATTTTTAAAAAACTTTACAACCTATTTTGCATACATTCTGCAGTAGTGGAGATTATGGCAGCATCATCTATATATAAAAGAAGATTCACTACATGGGATCCAATTTTAATTCATCAATAAATTTACCAAAGAGAGTTGGAGAAAGTGGACAACCTTGCTTAACTCCAATTTTTCTCTAAAATTGAAATTTTTTCTTTGAATTGGTCACTGTAATTTTAATAATCACTTCCTCATACAATCTTTGAGTTGTAATCAAATCTGAAGGGAGGCCTATTTTATGCAAGCACAACCATAGTTTTGTATAGATCACTAAATCATATCCTTTTGCAAAATCAATAAAAAAAATAAAAACTTCTTATAGGCTTTTTTGTGAACTCCATGCAATGTCCAAGAGTAACTAAGTGATTAATAGTGGAGTAATTTTTGTATGAAACCTACTAGACATCTTTTGCTAATTTGGTTACCTTTAGCCCAAGAATTGATTCTCTTTTCTAGCAAAGTGCCTAATAACCTAACAAAAATATTACTCAAAACAATCATTTGATAATTATTCAAATTATTTTTATTCCCTTTTATATATAACAAGATAGTTTTGGTAGTTTTCCAATGTTGATCTAATCCTTGCTACATTGCTGAATTTAATTTGTGCCAAATTTCTCTATGAATAGTAGATCCTACCCACTTTAATACTTCTACATATAAACCATCTAAATCTACAGCTTTTCCATATGCTATTTTTTTAATACCCTATGTGACTTTATCAAGAGTAAATTGGAGAGGTACTTGCTATACAATAATATTAGAATTATCATCTTCTTCTATAAATAGCTTATTATAAAATAAGCAAATATTTTGAAAAGAAAAATTAAATGATAAAGAGGCTTTATGATGAAAACATTATTGAAACTATCTAGATTCCTTTTTGGTGTAAGCATTTATATGCCTTAAGCAAACTTTATTTATGACACTTATTTGCATTCTTAATATTTTGCCTAGTTTGTACAGAATCCTCATCAAACCAAGTTTTCTAAGCACCTTATTATTCTGAATGCACAACTTACTTAGATATTGTAAACAAAATTTTTTTAAGCTCTTTATGTTATCTTTCAAGAGTTCATTTATTATGTGTTGCATTTATATATTTTCCCTTGATTTCTTATTTTTTGTTATCTAAGAAACAATTTGAATTTAACAAAAATTCTACCTAGTGATGGAAAAACTCCACTAAGTCTTCCCCAACTTTCAACTCCTTAATAAAACCAGTATCTTCATAAGAACATAAAACCAAATCAATGCAAGATTTACATTGAGGTTTCGTGAAAGTAAATAATGAAGATTGAGGAAATTTAGTAAGGTCATTGCAAATTAGAAGATAAATTTTTTTTGTTCATTCTAACTATTATTAACCTATCTTATTAATAGTACCATCTACAGAATGTCATGTACAACTATAATTTTCAGCAATGTCTAAACTATCAACATTATGTTGCCACCAAATAATTTTTATTTACTATGAACTTATCCTTTTATTAAAATCTCCACAAATAAATATTAAGCCTTTTGCTCAAAATTCTACAATATCTTTGCCTAAGAACTAGAAAAGATGATCACAAGACAACTCTATAGAATCATCCAATGTAGCAGCTTTAGGAGTAAAATAATAGATGGCAAGGAAAGCACAAGACCTCTTACTAAGGAAGTGTAAGTTTTAAGCATACACTATATAGCCATCTAAGTAATTTTCTAGATAACACTCTCCTTGTACTTTTTTGGCAAATGCATTAGTCTACAATGAGATCATGGCTTTTGTTTCATCTATAGTGGATTATTTTAGTAGTGTTTCTAGAAACTGAATTGGAAATTTTTATTGTGTTTAAAAGATCATAAAGGATTTGCTGGATGGTTACAAAGTCTCAACACATTCAAAGAAAGTTGAAAATATCATTAATGTAATACCCTAAGAAGATAGAGTTAATTTAAAAGAAAACAATTAGCCAATTATAGTTATTATTATAATTTATTGGCATGTGAGTCAAAGACAAGCAAAATTTAAAGATATGTTTTTCATCCTTAATGTTTTGTTTTACATAGTTCACACTCATTCTTACTATAGCAATTTGATTCCACGAATGAATAGGAATAGCTAAGAATAGATACTTTGGATTACTAAATAACACACCTCTTTTAATAGAACATAAATAAAAATGTTTTTTTCCAAGCGAGTTCAACAACCTTTTAGCGAAGACTTTTTCTTTTACAATCTTCCAAAGAGCTTTTTGTGTAAAGGAATATCCTAATATCCTGCATTATAATATTCCTTGAAACCATAATTTTCCTTAACACCTGGCGTAGTAGAGTAATCAAGTTGTCGTGACCAACCTAAATGAAGTAAAACCCTCAAGAGATTCTTCGCTTCAAAAACCTAAAAACTCTCTTACATCAACTTATTGTATTGAATTCCTAAAATTGTAGTTTATGAATTGTTTCTTAGTCATTGGTATTTCTGAAGTTGAGTTAGTAGGATCACGTGTAGCGATGTCCCTCCAAATTTGATTTGTGCAAATGCAGGCAACTAATCTTTTGAGTAAACCGTAATCAACTGTCGCGAAATCTTTTGAAACCATAGCAAGCAGTTCCCATTACGATCTGAAACATAGCAATATAATGCTACAGATTTGGCGATTTCAGAGGTCGAAACTAGAGAGTTTCTCATATTTTCTGAGATATCGAAAATTGAGTAAGAAGTTTTCTCATTATAATTTTATCCTCCCACATGGAGTGACTCGAGTCTGTCAACGTAATAAAATTAAAGGACACAAACAAATGGAAACAATGCAGAGCACTGAAAACAGTTGAGAAATGCAAGCAGGTAAGACACAAACAGCTAAGCAAAGTGAAGCAGAGAACAAGCAAAAAAGAGCACAAGATTCTGAATGGGTGTTTGATGTTTGTGCAACAACCTCAACATAAACAAAAGAGAAATTGATTGATGAACATAAACCGTCTTCCAACTACTTACGTTTCCTCCAAGATGATCAATGGCAGAATATCCGGTGTCGACATAAAAAATATTAGGCGACATACATATAATACCATAATTTTCTATAAGAGCGTATCTTTTCAGATGATGATCATGCAATCTCTTGAAGATTTACTGCAGATTGCATGAACACACCATGGTTTGCTTAGTGCCTTGCTCTGTAAAATGACTAAAATTCAGTGTTGAACAGTAACCAGGTATTTTTAAGTTACCTGCAACTTAGTCTGCAACTCCCATTTTAATTAATAACAGTAATTCAACACAAGGTATGGGTAGATATTAGTAGATTAATTTTCAGAAACTAGACTTACGACCATAATCTAATCGTGGGTTCTACCTCTTAACAGTTTTAAACTCCTGCAACGGTTCAAAATAACAAATGCCAATCTATTTAGGTTTTAAACTATGGGTATCCTAGAGAATTCTTCATTCTTGAAGAAAAAAACAAAAGAAGGAAAGAAAACCAAATGCTCAGATGACAATGTTGCTTCTGTTGATGATTACGATGTTGCATCGGTTGATGATTTCTTCGGTTTGTGCACTTTCATCGCCTAACAGAGCATCCACAACAACATTTCTGCAATTCTTCATTATTTCATTCATTCTAAGCATTTTGAGCAGCATGGGCTCCTTGGATGCTATGGAAGATAAATCCAAGTTCCTTGCAGTCTATGAAATTCTGAAATCAGAGATTTTCTCTGATCCATCTATTCAATGCACTGAAAAGGTTTGCCAAGTGGTGGAAAAGGTGCATTGTGTTTGTCTCTATTCAGAAATTAAGCTTGCATGACTTTGCTGGATGCTGGCCAGTTTTGAGCTCTTTGCAGTCTATATATTTTTTTTGTGTACGTTAAAAATCTTCAATTATTTTGAACTTTGTAGGAATAAAAAGATGATTTTAGTATTGCGAGGGTTTAAATGGTTAAATCAGTGAAAAAAAAAAAAGAATTGCCATTATCGTCTTTTGGAGACCGTTTTATGCGGTATCAGTGTTGTGAATGCTAACTGCTAAGCAACGGAAGTACCCAAAATAAATGGATTTTCCTAAAAGAAAAAATGTTCTAAGATTGCTTCTTGCATTATTTTCTGTTGTAACAAATAATAGGCCTTCACTGGATGGAATTTCCTGATCAACAGTTTCTTCATGTCATTCCCATGTTCTTTTAGTAGTGTACCATTTGTAAAATTACACATCTTTCATTTAGCAGTTTTAAGGATGTTTATAGGTAGCGCTCTTTCTGATTAGTTGTTTGGCTTGTTTTGTCTGCATGATGCTGATAGCAAATAGATGCTGGATTACAATGTTCGTAATGGTAAATCAATCATATTTTAATTTCTGTTTCTCCATCAACCTTTCAATTTACTTCAAACAGATGGATGGAATTCATCATGTTTCTATGTAACATTTCTTAATCTTGTTAGCAGCCACTGATGAATGATATCCTTGGCAGAACCAAATGCAAAACAGCCTAGTATTTAAAATCTTTATCCATATGCATTGTCACTTAAATGATTTATTTGAGTTCACCATAGCTATCGCATTTTTTACCCAGGAAAGCTGCACAGGAATCTTTCCGTAGTCAATACATATAGAATCCTGAAAGGAGGAGAGGTGTCGGAAGATGAGTTCTTTCTTGCATGTGTGCTAGGCTGGTGTATTGAATAGGTAAGTTTCAAGATTTTGCCATCCAATGAAATTCTGATGCTGTTAATACTAGAAAAGTATAATCTTCTTCATGCAGTTGTGTTCAAAATATACTGTTTTTGCAGCTGCAAGCATGTTTTCTTGTTTTAGATGATATCATGGATGACTCTCACACAAGACGAAGCCAGCTGTGCTGGTTCAGATTACCAGAGGTACTTCAACATGTCTAACGTGTAGGGCAACGGCCCAAGATGTACCCTAGTAATGGGCTTTTTCTATGAGTCCCCCAGCCGGGGGTGTGCGTATCTCTACATGTTACTGTGAACCATGCTTGAAAATTCAAGGTGTAATGGTTCTGTTTGATTAACAGAGCTATTGTTACCTTATTTATATGGAAGCAGGGATTGTTGGAATAAAACCCACGATGTTTAAAAATGAAACAGGATGTCTTTTCTCTGTTAGACTTTAATAAACATGTTAACAAGTTATGAATCAAGGGTCATCAATGGGAGACTCAATACCCATGCTGCCAAGCAAAGTCTTAGGAGAGATGGTAAATGATCAAAAATCTTAACTTTTTTTTTTTTTTTTGAGTATGCCTATTTTGGCAAGCAAAGTCCTGGGAGGGCTGGTAGATGTCTGGCCTCCTTTCGAGTGATGCTGGGTTCAAGCCTACTAAGACTTATGACTCGAGAAACAAGCACCTTACCATCACTCCAAATGATGACCCATATGAATTTTTTTTTCGAGATTCACTTGTAACTTCAAAAGAAATTAGTTTTTTTTAAAATGAATTAGAAGTCTACAAAGAAAACACACCTCATTCAAATGTTAAAAATCATCCTTCTTACAAGGAACAACTTGCATGTAAAATGTATTTTTTCTTTTGAAGTTTTCAGGTGATGACTAACTTGCATGTAAAATGTATTTTTTCTTTTGAAGTTTTCAGGTGATGACTAATGTTTGATTGTTAATTTGTGAATACAATTTGCCTGCTATTTTATTCTAAGAGTTACAAACTCCTCAATTACAGTGCCTTGGAATCCTTTGTTAATGGGTTTTTCCAGGTGGGAAATCTTGCTATTTTTGATGGAATTTTGCTTTAGTCAGAAAGGGAGGATTTTAGATAGGTATTTCCACTCCAAGGATTTTTACCCTGAGCTCTTAGAGCTGTTAAACCAGGTAAAGGTTTCACCAAATTCACTTTAATTTTCATTTTTATCTTAACAGGAATTCCTTACAGTGGTAGGCAATTTTGCTAGTTTTTTTGAAAGATATGTTTGTTTTCTTCTGTAGGTTGAATTTCAAACGGGTTGTGCACCAATGTTGGATTTGATTACTTGTCATGAAACAGTTGAGCTGAGAAAATGCAATTTACTCACGTACGCAATTTAGTTTTTTCTTGCAACGGAAAGATAATTTCTTTTATAGTAAATAACTTTTCTTTGCAGTAAAGCTTTTGACTGTCCGTTAAAATAATTACTTTTACCTTTCATAAAGTTTTTAAATGAAGGAAAACGTTTTCTCCTTTTGATCTCATTATCATGTATCTTGTGAGTCTCTGACATTTTTTTGTTTTTTGGGGATATTGATACAGCTATCTTCGGATAGTTAAATACAACACTTCTTATTACTCATTCTATCTTCCGGTGAGTTATTTATTTTCTGCTCCTCTAGGTTGCACTAATTTTAGGCTTCTATGTTTATCATGTTGTCTTGGTTCATTTCTCCAAAGTAGTCAAACCATATTAGTTTGATGTTCTGTTCAGTTTTAGGCTCTGTTGCCGGAAACGCAACGGATTCATAAAGTTTCGCGTTTTTTGTTGCGGAAACGGGATCCGTTTCAAAACGCCGTTTCGCATGAACAGTAACCGTCACTTGGTGGACGAAACGTTTGGGGGCAGACTGAAACGTTTTTGACATGTTTTGTTACGTTTTTGACACATTTGGGTTGATTTTATTTTTTAATTTTAGGCTTTGAAATGTTTTTGACACATTTTGTTACGTGCTGTGAACCCTACTAATCTTGATATTTACGTAACTTCTATCTAAGTTTAGGTTTATTGATGGGCAATTGTAAATTTTTATATATAAAAATCATTGTACTGTATTGCATTTTAAATTTTTGAACAAAGAAATATACACATAATTTTACTAAAATATAAAAATTGCTAAGTTACTAATTGGTTCTATATTTAAAGTTCTTTCTTTTTCGCAATTGTTTGCCGTTTGGTTGCGTTGCCGTTGGCGTCACGTTGTGCGGTTTTCCGTTTCCGTTGCGTTGCTGTTGGCGTCACGTTGTGCGGTTTCCGTTTTCGGTAACTATGGTTTTAGGGGGAGGTAAGGCCATATGCCGATTTGTTACAAAACTTTCAAAATCTATCTAAATGAGCATTTTCACTTGGGAAGACAGTCAAGACATGGTTATAAACCCAAGTTGAATGCCCCAACCGAATGAATATCAGAGTGTTTTTGTAGGTGGCCTGTGCTCTTTTAATGGCAGGCCAGAACTTAGATGATCGTGTGCCTGTGAAAAATATCTTAGTGAAGATGGGAAACTATTGTCAAATTCAGGTTGGTAATAACCTTACTGTATTTGTGTTTTAGTATAAATTTCCAGCCAAACGTTAATGCTAATTTTTCTTCCAATAATCATATTTTACTTGGTTAGGATGATTATTTGGACTGCTTTGGTGATCCTGCAGTCATTGGCAAGGTGAGAATGGACAATAAAATGATTATACAAACAGAAAGTGGGTAGTGGATGTGTGAATATATTGTATTATCTGCCATGTTATTTCTTTTGTAATCTGATGTTCTCTCCCCCCGGTATCAGTGTTGAATCAAGAATATTATAGATTTTGATGATTACAACGTTACCTCTTATCAGAAACTTCATACTTGCATATTGGAACTGACATTGAGGATTTTAGGTGTTCTTGGTTAGTAGTACAAGCACTTGAGCGAGCCAATCATGAGCAACTGCTTCGGTCACATGTACAAAAAATGATCATTACAGAATTTCTCATTCTGTTTTCTTAGATGAATTTAGGTTGAACCATCATTATGATTTCTTTCTGGGGGGGCAAAAAGGATCCATCTTGCGTTTCAGAGGTCAAGGCTTTATACAAGGAACTAGGAGTCCCGGTTAGTGGTATTCTTTACCGGATTGCACTAACAAAGTTCCAAAATCTCAGTTATGCACCGCTTTGAATGTTAGATTGTTAGATTGCTTACTCTCTTTCAAGTAAAATAAGATCAGGCAGATGAAGCATGGACATGGTAAAGTACTGTGCAACTCGAGTTAAATCAAACAACTAAGAAAGATAACTCATAAAACCAAACCAACCTAAATATATAAGGTAAGGCTATTACGGCAATGATAATCCGTTTTATAAGACAATGCATTCTTGTTTCTTGTATAGAATGTATTTTGGGCATAAGAGAACACCACCCACAAAGAGCTTATTGCCTCCATTGAAGAGGTAGGGAGTCCACCACTACAAGTAAGCATATATTAAGTCCTTAGTAAATAAAGGATGTTAATATTTATTCCATGAAAACTAAAATCATTAATCATTTGCAACAGTGTATATTGGAGTCATTCGTCAAGCAGATATACAGCAGATTGAAGTAAGGACATGTCATTATTTATATATGTCAATCATCTTCTTGCCAGATCTCACTAAAGGGCTGAGAATGGTAATACTATGATTAGTTGATTTGTTTAATTTGGGACCTCTTGCATCTTATTGATTATGATAATAAAAATTTCAAATAATGAGTAATAAACCACTTTCATTTTAATTTTATTTTTTCTGAGGTATAATGAATAAAATTATGTTTGGTTTTTATTAAGGATGTACCTTTTTTATTATACATAAATAAAAGAATATGATGTGAGAAACTAAACATGGCAAAGATTCCTTAAAATCTTAATATTATTTAATTACTAAGTACTTCTTACTTTAGAATTTAAATAATTAATAAATAACTCTAATCATAAAGTCATAAAATATCTATGTTAGTTTAGCATTAAGAGTTTGGCATGGAAATTGCAAGTCATGGATTCAATTAGAATAGGCAACACCAAGGTTTCTCAAGGCTTGCTACTTAGGGAAAGGTTTTGTTGCTATACTTTATCAAAGATAGAGTTCTAGGTACTAAATCTAAACCGCATAAAATTATTATTCAACTAAAAGCCCTAGTCATAAGTCAAGTAGCAAAACAAAAACTATGGAAAATGGATGCATGAACAGAAAGAAATACTAGGGAAGTAAAAGATTTTGATAAAAAAAAAGGGTAGTATTAATGGTAAAAGGTTTTGATAAAAAAAAAACGGGTAGTATTAATGGATTGGCATAACAATAACTTTGAAAATCCTTTCCATATCATTAACATCATAGTTGCAAACCAAAAACTATGTATAATCAAGCTATGGTGTCATAGCAACAAATGATAGTAGAATGAGTTATAAAGAAAAACTTAGAAAAAAGGTAAAAATTTGAACTTTGAATCAAAGTAAAATTCTTTATGTTATATGATTTCAAGGCAAGAAACAATTTCATAATATGTTGAAGCTTTATGGAACTTAATGAAAGAATTAAAAGAAAAAAGAAAAAGAGCTTTAAATTTCTGATTTGCCAAGGTTCTTGAAATTCCAAAAGAAAATTAATTCAAGTTATTTGTGATATCATAACAAATACAATGCACCTTTCAATTTTGTTTGGTAGAGTTTTGGATACTTTTCTCACACAATTCAAAGGTGAAACAATACCATATTATTGTGAAATTTAGTGATCCAACTACTAAAGAAAAAGTTTGGCACATGTAGCAATTTGAAAGAAAAAAATTAGGTAAATGAAGATCTCGTGAAAAGAGAGCTTGCTAAGAAAATGGAAGAATAATGGGGGGAAAATAGGATAAGGAAACTTTTTTATAGGCATAGTATATTACAATAACCAAAGATAGGGCATTTTCAAAAAATATTTGAGCACTTTGCACTATAGATTTCAAAGTTTAGATAATGGCATTGTCAACAAAATGGCTACACTATATAATACTAGGTTTTTATAAAGAAGTTTGATATTTTTAGAGTGGTTAAAACTTGGGAAGAAGAGAATTCTAAGATTTTGAATTATTAGGTCTTAGTAGAATAGAAGGAGCTAGTGCCAAATCTCACATGCAAGAAAATCATCTAGAGGATTATCTTATATTTTCACAATAAAAAAACTTCAAAAGATAATTAAGGTAGAATAGATTTAAGATTATAAATAATCTATTTGGTTGAAAATTATCACAAAAAATGTTTTATATTCCTTGCTTCTTGTTACTTTCATCCATGAGCTCTAACATGCTATACAAAACAAAGTTTATCAAAATTTTTTTTTCAATATTTAAGACAAGATATAGATGAATTTAAATTAAAAGGAAAAGTTTATATATATCTGGTCACCTTAATGCAAGGATTGGTTCTAAGCATAATGATATTCTGGAATGGTAAAAAAATTAAAGATGGCTAGATATGTATGACTATGATTAAATTAAAAATGAATTGAAAAGAACATCAAAGGACACTCAAATAAATCAATAATGTGAAACCATATGTTAAAATGGGAACAAGGCCATGATCCTATCATGTTAAATGGGATTCCAAAATTTCCATCAAGCTCAAGATTTACTTTTTAAAAAGAAGGAAGATAATTAAATATAGATTTACTACTAATCACCTCTCAAAATGTATTATGAACCATCAATTTTCAAGTTAGTAATAAATTAATAGTTTCCATATCATTTTCTATAGGTTTCCATTCAAATAAGGTATTCTAATAATATGAAATACCAAAAAATAAGATGACATATTATAGTTGAAGATATAGAACTTTTGGATGAAAGCTATAAAATTTATTGAAAATATAAAAATTTGAAGCTTAATTAAAAGATATTTTACTAGAGGTTGCTAAAAAAACGATTATGCAACATAAGTTTATAAGTAAGATGAAGCAATATGGTGAAGAATGTCTACAAGCAATGTTAGCCTTAAATAAAGTTGATTTTGGTTTACTTAGTATCATCCAAAGTTTATATAAGATACAATTTTTGAGTTAAAAGATAGAAAAAACTACACAAGTCTTATTAGTTTTACAATAATCTAGGAGTAAAGCAAGTTTTTCCCCTTTCACCAACATTGTTTGATATTTTTATTGATGAAATAGGAGAGTGGATTAAACAAGTACCTACAAACTATGCCATTAAAGTAGATAAGTCATGGATGGAATTTTTAATCTTTGCAAATGATATAGCATTAATTGCAAATTCAAAACATGGTTAAAGCAATATTGTATTAACCAGAAAAATTTTATGAATGTACAGAAATGAAGGTAAATGTTAACAAAATAAAGTATTAATTTGTGCAACTAATATAAGAGATTATACTTTCCAACTAGAAAAGAAAAAATTTAAGATTATGGAGAAATACAAATGTTTAAGAGAAAAATGCTTTCAAAATTACAAGTAAAAGCATTGTATCTCACAAGTTGCAAATGGTCAGAAGGCTTTATAAATAATAAATAAGAAATATAACAATCACAATATTTTGATTTGGATAATTCAAAAATATCTTTTCCAAATGATTATATAAGTTGTAGTGCTTTATGGACATGTAGTATGGGATCGACATTTAGATTAAAATCATGGAAGAAAATTGAAAAACTTCAAAACAATTCTTTTTGGATGAATTCAAGGTAAAAATTCAAGTCCCATATACAATTGATGATTGGTGGAGTAATCCTACCCCCAACCATACAAATCACAAGCATTAACACACAATTCGATCATATTCCATGAAGTTAGAACTCTATGAATGCCTTAGGTAACTAAGCACTAAGATGTTGATTGTTGTCCTTCCAAACACACTTGTGTGGGCTCAAGTTGTATGGTTACGTGTGACCAAGGCATATGATTATATATTTTTTTATTAAAATGTTTAAATTATGAAAATATTAACCTACTTAATCTAGGTGCAAAAAGTAAATCTAATCTAGCTTAGCATGGCGTATCCATTCTTGATTAACTATACAAATCCTAAATATGTACTAACATTGTTAGGTTACCAAGGGATTACCAAGCATTAATATGTTTATACTTGAAATCAATCATACTCATGTGAATTGGCTAAGTGCAATCGAAAAAGGTATTTAACTACATACATAAAAAATAAATGAACATTTAAAGTAAATTATAAGAAATGAAATTAAAACACTAGTCCAAGTGTTACAATGTATGGAACAAAGCTTAATTTTATTGTTGTCGTGCAAGTGTATCCAAGTACATCAAGCACTTCAATAAAATTCTATACAATTCATTCAATCTACACTATAGGCACTCAAAGGAAAAAATATTCTAAGTTTCATGAGAGAAAAATGCAAGAGTCTACCTACAAAATGGCCAAAAGGTGTCATAAATGTAGTGGCTATGCACAATTATATAGGCATTAATGGAGATTGTGTTAATGCATCAATGTTGATGTATCCCATGATACATCGATGCATATATGTCAACGAGGTTGTGTCGATGTGGCTGATGGATTTATTGTTCATCGACAATACTTTTATTGGAAGCTAATTTGATGCCATTGAGGATTGAAGAAATGTATTAGTTCTTTAACATTCTATTTGAATAATAAAAATAACAAGATCTCAAGAGCCATTTGTAACACCCACAACCTAGACAGGGTTAAGAAGGTATTATTTAAGGACAAGAACCAACCAAATCTCAAGGAAATGAAATTTCATGACTAATCAAAAACCATTAATGAGATATCATCTTAAACCATAATGGTGGAAGACAAGACCTCATGCTAACATTATCATAATCTTTATGTAATCATCAAACTTGTATTAAGAACATGACTAGAAGGCTTAAAGAATTAGCTATAATAGATCATATAAATATATAGTCACTATCCAAACATGAATCATTTAAAAAAATATAATTCCAAAATTAAAGATCTTAAAGCATTAATAATAAAATCATAATAGCCTTATAGTCTCATCCTGTGGTTGTTCAAATAATAACAACAAAGAGCAATTATTATAATGTCTCAATATAAGGCAATACCATGACATCTAGAGAAGACATAAGTCTCCATGATTAATTCCACTTATGCTACACCACTAGATCCAACTACACCAACACTACCTGAAAAGGGAAATACATCAATCCAACTCGATTAAGTAAGGATAAGTCATAAAGGATCCCTAATCAACCAAAGATAGGCACCATGTAGCTAGATCATATCATACAAGGATATCGTCTTGCAAAACATGTTATTATCTATATCCAAGTGATACAGTCATCACAACACATATAATCATGCATCCTTAGCTTAAGCTAATACTATAACATCCACATGTTCCACCACCAACAAGCCCAACATACACTAATAACAATAGAGAAATACATAAGTCACATAATCTATTATCATTGATAAGCTTCTCAAGTCATGCCATTAGGTCTATTAAAAGTTATCTCACCTTCCTTACCAGTCTAGGTAGTCATATCCATTACATAGTGCCATTGGAACTATTAAGATCATTCCATTGTTAGTCTAGATGTTCATAGTCAATTCATTAGGCCCTAAGGACTATTTAGTTCATACCCTCACTAGTCTAGGACACACCATGCTAGTAGGATTATTGGGCTTAAGATTGCATTGGTCTAGGTATTGATTTCAAATCATCATCATATATCATAACACATTAAACAAGTCAACAAACATATAAGCATTAGATATACATATACATTAAGCATAAAGATAAACACAAAATTGGTGATGGTGACCTAATAAGATATCTTGGGCATCAAATCCATACAATAAGCTCATAACAAGATATCCAAGGTTCCATAGCACTTCTAAGGTGGATATAGAATATACCAAACATATCCAAAGTAAGACAAGATTAGGATGAAATACAAAGGAAATTTAAGTTCTAAGCTTCCATTTGAGACATTTAGAGGGGATGAGAGTCCTGGTTTAGAATATCTAGACTTGAAAGTGAGATGTCTGAGCTAAAATAAGATCAACCATTGGTGAGATGTATGGAGCATGCTTGTGAGATGCTTGGAAGAGTCAAGGCATCTTGAGTAAAGACATTTGAGGTTTTTAAGATGTCTTTGTTGTTAGCAGTTAATTTTGGATAAGACATCTTGGAAACATTTGGGATGTTCGGTTAGGCATAAGGAGATCTCAAGAGGCTTGTCTAGGCATGTAAAAAGGAAAATTAATTATGCCAAAGATATGAAATTTAATCCTAGTTAATTAAGACTCGGTAATTCCCATAAATATTCATTTAATCACATATAGAAATCCAAGATAGTTTCTAACTATCAAAATCATCTTTAGCCACAAAAGGTAAAGACCAAGCAAATCTTAACTAATAATTTTACAAGAAAGATTTCAAGAATAACATTTGATCCAATTCATAAAAATCCATAATCATAAATGCATAATCCATTACTCCCAACCAATTTGAAGGTAGAAAAGTTCATGACAAATTCTTACCAGAAAAAATATATCCAAGAAACCTTGGTTGAAGTGCTCATGTGACTTGCACCATAAGGATCCTAGCAAAAATAGCAACATCGAGGAAGATGCACCTAGATTAAAGGAACATTCACCATTCTAGATGTGCAACTAATAAAAGATCCTACCTCGATTTCAAAATGCTCCCAAGATAGAAGGATAATAAAAAATCTCATTTCATGAAAACTTCTAAAAATTCTAGACTTTTGTTCTTTCAATCTACAACTAATACTTCTATTAATAAAATGTATTTTGAATGAATTTTTTCTTTCTCCAATGAATCTGATTTTTTTTAGTAAATCTAATGTTTCTCTAACAAACCTAATTTTTTTAGTGAATCTAATTTTTTTTTCTCTTCAATTTTCTTCAACAAATTTAATTTTTCTAGAATTCCCCTATAGAGCAGTCTATATACTTCGAATTCTTCAACTAATGTTGGATTTTTTAATTCTTTTCTTAATGTATAAATTTCTATTAATTCTGAAAATGCAAATTTACAAGGGAGTAATAAAAAAGTTATGACACCTTTTTTTAGTGCATTTGATGCAACTAAGACACTTGATTTTGTTCTTCTTCATTATGTATATGATTCATTGGTTATTAATCTTTCATCATAGTATGTATTCATTTAAATCTTGGATTAATTGATTCATAATCAAAGTTTCATTTTGTAGTTAAATGATGTGATAAAAGAACATGACATGCAAGTCTTTCATCTTAGGTATTATTTTGGTTTTTTCCATTTTATTAAGTTAGGTAATTCTTCAATGATGCATCATGACCTAGATATAGGGCCTTTTATGAAGATTGAGAACTTAGAAGGGGGGTTGAATAAGTTTCCAAAATTTAAAATTGATTAGCTAAAAAAAACCACACTCAATTTTTATGTGGTTTTGGAACTTGGGTACATCCACACTCAGTGGGTAGAATCCTTGCACATCTCTAGAATTTGTTTTTCAAAAATGTGGTTTGAAGGATACCACACCCTATATAAGCTCTGAGCTTCGCACTAGAGTGTTTCATCAAAGTGAAGCCACTCAATCCCACAAGGTTCCAACAATATTAGAATGTGGTTTCAAGGATCCCACAACCTTCACAAAATTGAGTTCCACTTCAGAGTGTTTTGACGTTGCACAAACATTCAATCTTGAAGGATCTCGATAAGCTCAATGATGATGCCTTCTTGAAAGAAGCACATCAACTCCATAGGGCAACAAAAAGAGAGAAAAAGATAGAAGGAAAGAATGTAACTACAATTACAAGTCCTTGTTGTTGAAGCTTAATTCATCATACAATCATACAATAAAGAAAATAATGTAATAATAAAGGAAAAGAGAATAATAACATAGATATGATAATGATTACTTTGATGTTGATAGCATTTGCACAATTCTCAAGAAGTTGATGTCTTCTTATAGCTTTAGAGTTTCTGAAAACTCCTTGAAATTTGTGCAATAGCTATTGTAGATGTCTCCATCAAAGTTGGGATGTCTACTTGAGATCTACCTCAATTCTGAAGAGACATCTCCTTGGAGAATGGAACATCTCTTAGAAGACATCTACTCTAAAAAGGGGACATCTCTTGTTTCTTGAAGACATGTTCCTATAAATTCATTCTTTGTAGTTGAGACATCTTCTATTTCTTGGAGATGTCTTCTCAACTATTGAGCTCTCATTCTTCAGGTTTTCTTCGTTGATTTGGCTTCTTCTCAATCCTTGGAGCATCTTCATTTAGTTTGTAGTATTTTTTCTCATTCATATGTGTCCAAGCTTTCATCTTGCCTGTGAAGTCTCCTTTTTATTGTAGATTTCATTTCCTTGAGTCCTTATTCATGATGTGGAGTTCTTGTTCATGATTTGTAAACACATCATCCACAACATTCTTTGTTCTTCATTTTTCTTAAGGTTTTGGCATACCAAAACGTCAATAGTCTCCTCCTTTTTGGTGATGTCCAAAACTTAAGAAAATGGGTTAGTAAGTCTAGAAATCAATTAAGCTAAATATGATATATCCTTACAATAGTTATTTAACTCATAATTCATTAGGACATATAATCGCAAAATTGCTCATGACCTATTTACATATATATCCACTAGATCCCAATGGTGCAATATATTCCATAAATCATAATCATATTGTAAGTCATTAAGTCATTTCGCATCATCACATTGCAATCAAAAATGATATTCATAATAATAGCATAGTTCACATGATCAAATAGAAAATTCTCCTTCTTTTTGGACATCATAAAAAAGGAGTGGATCCTAGAAACAAGATAGATCAAAAGAGTGTACAATCTTCATTCAAGTAAGACATTGTAAGAGTTTACAAATATTCTTCCAATAGCACAAAATGTCATATGAACAAGCACATACATACTTTGACTCATAAGAAATTTTAGATTACTCTCTAGATCAGGAGATAAGGAAATTTCTAGGATGTCCATATGGATCACATGTATCTTGAGGAAGTTTAAGGTATATTATCCATTCATTTTTTGAGCTTCATAAGATACTTCTTACTTTAGTTCATATTAGTAATAAGGGGTCTAAGTACTCTAAGAAGGTACATTCATAGTGTGTACTACTATTATAGAGATACAAACATTTACAAAATTAGTTAGTTAGAGTACATTTTGTAGCATTTTTTCGTAGAACTTACAAACCAAATTCCATTTAAGAGCGATCCCTTATTAGTGAGCCACAACTACTCCAAACATAACTAAGACAAGCCTTTTAAATAATGTCCAAGAGAATTTAAAACCAAAGGCTGGAGTCTAAATTTTGAGCATTTAGACTCATGTAACTTTTCTGAATAAGCCATTAATAACAAATAAACCAATGTCACATGATTTGATAATCACTCAATAATTTACTCTTTCTAAGGCATCAACAAAGGCTAGTAATTTCATGGCAACAGAGTAAATACATATATATCTAGCTTTCAAGGATTAGATTAATGCTGACATGAGGGATCAAAACAACACCATTTATCATGCTAAATATTTTAGAAATAGATGTTTGTAAAGTAATTGATGATCACTCTAAGAAAGTAAAAATTTTAAAAAATTGAACCAAAAATATTTTTCTCTAGTAGTAGATGAATATACCTTTCATATGTCTTCAAACAATTTTCACACACTATCACATATGGATGCTTCATAATAATTCATGAGGTCCAAAATTCCCTTCCATATGTGCTCATTTTGACCTAAAGTTGATTTCTTTATTACTTAGCTTTTCTTTTAAAAAAATTATGTAATTCAACGACTTATAAAAAAAATCTTGGATAAAAAATTAGTAAGCACATATCAGAACAAGTATTTCTTTCTTCTTGATCAACCAAGTAAACATTTCCTATAGAACTTAGTCCAATATTATTAAATTAGTGACATCTTATGATAACTATGGATGCAATGTCATTCTTGATTCTCAGATTCTATTTTCCTACAAGAATAGGCCTATTTAATGACATGTATGCAACAAAAAAGTTTAAGCATGGGAGATAGCCATACTATTTAGGTCTTCTTTCCTATAGATAGAGATATATGATTCACAAAGATAATTTATAACTATTCAAGGATAGACCAAAGTTTTAAATAGCAAGTGAGGAAATAGAAACTTACCATGACTTACCTTACTTACATTTGAGATGAAAAAGACTAATGAAGTTTGAGATGAGGTCCTCTATCATGGATTACCTCCTTGCCCTTTAATTTTCTTTCATTAGTTCTTTTGTATGATGACCCTACTTGTTCATGTTCTTTATGATAAGAGTTTTTATGATTTGTTGTATCATCCATTGTTTTGAGGATTTTTCCAACGTTTAGCTCTTTTTCATTCCAAGTTACTACTACCTGCAAAATACCCTTACTAGGAACCTTTTGGCAAGACCAAGGATCAATTCTATTTTGATCAACTTGAGGATAACCAAAATCTAGTCTAATTCCACAATTTTCACAAACAAATGAAGTGTTCTCAAGTATAGAGTTATCAAACCTAATTACATTTGAGCTGGAGCTTGTATCATCTTGTGGATCTTCTTTCAAGTATTCACTCCTAGGCTAATTCTCATGGACCTCTCATTCTTGAAAATATCTACATTTTCCTTTATCTAAAGGGGTTAGCAGTTGAATCCTAGCCTTTATGTCTACGATTTCTTCTTTTAGTTTGAAAGATAAGGTATGAATTTCAGAAAATTTTCTATTCATATTTTTCTTTACCTACTTAAGTAGATAATGTAGGATAAGAATTTATTCTTGTAATTCATTATACCTTTTGTCATACTTAATTCTTGGTTCATAAAAAATTTGTAGTCAATTTTCATTTGTAAGTGCCATGCAAATAAGCTAAGAATCTTTTGTGGAGTTATCCACTTCTTCTTCACTTTGCTAACCACCATCCCAATTGGTATAGAAGTTGGTCATTTTCATATCCACATCAATCCTCTCTTTTCATTGAAACCTACAATTGCTAGGACATTCTAAACCCACATGGCCTCTTCCTCCACATATCCAACATTCTATTGAAAAATCATCAAAATTAGAATTTGATAAATTTTTACCTTTCTCCTTACCTTTAAATTTAGGTTAATTAGCGTTTGATTGATTGAGACTTCTTCCTTTTCTTGCAAGAAGTCATTAGACTCTTCTTGAAAGAAGAGCTATTTCCTCTTCACTATTCACATCTTGCTCAGCCAATTCCTTTTCTGTGGATGTTGATTTTAAGGTAATGGACTGCTCTTTTATTGCCCCTTCACTTATGAGGTTCATTTCATAAGAAATAACAACACTTTGAAGCTCTTCAAATTTTACAACTAAAAAGTCTCTAATCTCTTTCATAGCTGTCACTTTAGGTCTAAATTCTGGTTGTAGTGTTCTAATCATTTTTATTATTACATCGCTTTCAAGCAAGTCCTAACCTGTACCCCTAATCTCCACAACTAAATCGTTTGTCCTAGAGAAATAATTTTTTATCTTTTCACCTTCTCTCATTCTAAGTTTATCATACTTGCTTTGTAAAATTAAAAGTTTAGATTTCCTAACTATCGATGTTTTTTCATAGGTAGCTTCTAAAGTTTCCCAGATTTTTTTAACAGTTTTACATCCAGCTACTCTATTACATTCTATTTATTTAATAAAAAATATAAAAAATATTTTTGCTTTAGAATCATACATAAACTTATCTCTTTATTTTTGTGTCCACTTGCTCCAAGGCTTGATTTCCTTTCTTGCATTATCAACAAGCGATGTGTAGCCTTCAAGGATGGATTCCCGTACTTCAAACTCCATTGACTTGGAGAAGCCTTGCATCCTTGCCTTCCAATAGGAAAAATCAAACCCATCAAACATTGATAGCTTTGTTTAGGATGTCCCTTTCATATTTCACTCTTGAATGTTGACGTTGAAAGAAAGAGTACTAGGCTTTGCTATCACTTGAGGATCAAGAACTTAGAAGGGAGGTTGAATAAGTTCCCCATAGTTAAAATTGATCAACCATAAAAAACACACTCAATTTTTATGTAGTTCCCCAAATTGGGTACTTCCACACTTAGAGGGTAGAATCCTTGCACATATTTGGACTTTATTTCTTAAAAATGTAGTTTGAAGGATACCACACCTTGTATGAGCTCTGAGCTCCATACTAGAGTGTTTCATTATAGTGAAACCACTCAACCCCACAAGGTCCCAACAAGCTCAAAATGTGATTTTAAGGATCCCACAACCTTTACAAAATTAAGTTCTACTTTCGAGTATTTTGATGCTACACAAACACTCAATCCCGTAGGATCCTGACAAGCTCAATGATGATGCCTTACTCATAAGAAGCACATCAATTCCATAGGGTAACAAAAAGAGAGAAAAAGATACAAGGAAAGCATGTAACTACAATTACAAGTCCTTGTCATCGAAGCTCAATTCAACATACAATCATACAATTAAGAAAATAATGTAATAATGAAGGATAAGAATACAAGAGTATAAATATGACAGTGATTAATTTGATGTTGACAGAACTTGCACAATTTTGAAGAATTTGATGTCTTTTTATAGTTTTGGAGTTTCTAAAACCTCCTCAAACTATGTGTAATGACTACCCAATGGCTAGTGTAGACATCTCTTTCGAATTTGGGATGTCTACCTAAGATCTACCTCAATTTTGAAGAGATGTCTCCTTGGAGAATGGGACATCTCTTAGGATATGTTTCTTGGGAGACATCTACTTTGGAAAGGGGATGTCTACTATTTCTTGAATATGTCTTCCTGTGAATTCATTCTTCTTAGCTGAGACATCTTCTATTTCTTGGAGATGTCTCATCAACTATTGAGCTCTAGTTCTTGAGACTTTTTCTCATTGATTTGGCTTCTTCCTAATCTTTGGAGCATCTTCATTTAATTTGTAGTCTTTGTTCTCATCCATATGTGTCCAGGCTCTCATCTTTCTTATGAAGCCTCTAATTTGATAACTTATTACAGATTTCATTTCCATGAGTACTTATTCATGATGTGGAGTTCTTGTTCATGACCTGTAAACACATCATCCATAACATTCTTTTTTCTGTAATTTTCTTAGGGTTTTGGCATACCAAAAGATCAACATTTTATACATAAGCATGCAATGTTGATCATGTGTATATGAGCTTTAGATTTTGATGTCTAATTTGAAGAATATGCTAAAGTTCCATGTTTTGTTAAGTTATATAATCTTTCATTGATTTTTCAAAAAGTTGAGCATAAAATTATTGGTCTTCTAGATCCCATTAAGCATATGGAGTCTATTTCTACAACGTTTGATTTTCGTAGAAATTTTTTGTTGAAAACAACCTTATTAATTTTTAAAAAGAATTGGTATTACAAGTAGGAGAAAAGACTCATATTAAACCAATTACATATTATAATCTTCCTAATTCTTATAACTTTTACCACTGTGAAGGAAATTTGTTTAATGCTTTTCCTTTTTTGCTAAAAGAATTTTTTGAAGATAAGAAAAAATATGTTGAACTTGAAGATATAAAAGCTTAAGTTAACATCAATGATAAGAATGATCAAATGACAATAAAGAAGCTAGAGAAGATAGAAGTTCCTATGTATATTTTTACTAATACTAGAGAAAGCATTAAGTAGCCTAGACAAATGGCTTGTAAGAAAATTTTTTCTTTTTTCAATAAGAATACTATTAACTTGAACATTAAAACTAGTGTCAACAATAAGGTTATAGTTGATGACAAAAATTCCTAACAAAAGATAAATAATAAGCCACGAGGTGAAGATCTTCCACAAGTCATGTCACTTTCTTACTTTAATACAAATATTGATATTAAGCCATAACTCTCTATCTCAAATCCTTTTGCTATTTAAGGTTTAAGTTTAAATGTTAACAAGTGATGTAAATTTTATTAGGATTTGGATCTTCCTCCTTAGTAACAATTAACTTTTTTACTTACTTTCAAAGTATCAATTATAAGATTGTACACCTAAATAGATAATCCTAAAATTGGAAAGTTTTTTCTTTCCATATTTTTTATGATGTCTACTCAGTATCAAGCTTGCAATATATTCTAAATTTTCCTTGCTCATTAATAACATTTTTTTAGGATCCAACATCCCTCCTTTCCTTGCCCACACCTCCTTCCCTTTCCTAAACTAACAAGATGTGTTTTAACTTTTTTCCTATGATTACTTAACTCTTCCTTAGAATAATTAATTTTTGTTGTCCAACAATCTTCCAAAATTAATAATCTTGTTTCTTTAAATTAAAAATAACCTTGCTTCTCCGTAAGCTAAATCTACCACTCTTGGGGTTTGAGCTCAAATCCTAACCTAGGAAAAATAACATACCAATACCCATAGCCTCTAACCATCCTTATAAATTATACTAACAAAACACAAGTAACACAAACAAACATAGGCATCACATGAAATACTAGCACATCATCATACCTAATGAATTACTTCCCCTGTATGCTACTTCTCTAACATCATGTTACCTAACTAAAAGATAAGGTTAATGCACATATGAGGTTGAAATTATAAACATAAGCTTATAACCATCATAACCATATAAAGCATAATAATGAGGTTTTAGCTTAGTGGTAAAACTCTTAATTTGAAAGCTCCAAGTCATCGGTTTGATTCTCATGGATAATGTGGAGTTACAAAGTTGTAATTAAACTATATATCTTGGGGTGTATTTATATTACAATTATTCAAGGGTTCCAACATCCATAATCATATAGAGCATATGTTATAAAATATTTAAATACTCCCGGGTGACACCTGGTTCAAGTGTGCGCTCTGGTTAATAGCTGGGGGCAGGAAAGATCGACTGCCGATGGGGATGCCCGCGATGGGGGTGGTTCATGGGGGATTCTACGTTAGTGTTCTTGGTTGGTGTGGGGCTAGCTAATCTGGCCTATGCTGTATAGATGTATAGATTTTTTTTTTTGGGGAATACAAATTCGCTTGACTTTTTCCAAAATAAATAATAAATATATTTAAATACCCACATAACCATTCATTACATAAACATTAATAATCATTGATGAGCAGTGAGTACCCTCTATGCCCAACCATACAAATTACAAGCATTCATGCACAATCTAGATGAATTCTGTGGATGGAACTAGTTTGGCATCTAAATTGTTAAGAATTGATTACAAGAAACTATCTTCCCACTTGGACTAGTGGTATTTTATCACATATGGTTTAGTCCAAAGTGAGGCATATGATTTTTGATGTTGTTGTGGCCTTAAACTAATTTTAACAATATTATAGAAACTAATTAATTAATCTAAATTACAATAAGAAGATAAATCCTAAACTAGCCTAAGGACGATGAGTTTTGATTCCCAGCTTACCATACACATCCTAAAATTACGTATCCACTACTGAGATTACCAAGTGTTATGCTCTTGGGCAAACAAAGTAATAACATTGCTAGGATTATCAAGTGAACATGCATTTACATTCAAAACTACTCATTCTCATTCCATTGATTGATTATCATGCATGGAAATGTACATATTAACTAAGTACATGAAAAGTAAATTGTATGGAAAGTAAATCTATTCTATTCTAAGTGCTGCAAGGTATTTAAAAAATCTTAGCTTTATTTTTGGCACATCAAAGTGTTCAAGTACATCGATGCTTAAATAAGGATCCATAGAATCCTCAACTTCTACTATGAGCACTTCGAAAATAAGGGGCCTACAATCCTTGATAGGTCCTACTCAGTGTTGTAGGTCATGGCCGGATGAGTTAAAGATTGCTTACTCCTTTTCCTTCTCAA
This sequence comes from Gnetum montanum, assembly GCA_015680685.1. NCBI lineage: Eukaryota > Viridiplantae > Streptophyta > Gnetopsida > Gnetales > Gnetaceae > Gnetum > Gnetum montanum. The sequence continues at coordinate 325,912 of MNCI01035665.1, forward strand.
CCTCCTTGAGTTTGGTTTGAAGTTATAAGAAATCTTCATCCCTTGTCACTACTTAGTTAACAATGATAGGATTAGCTAAGCGGGCTCTTCGTTATGTAACGTTGGTAGCCAACTATCAATTTTTTGTTATGGTTGTCTCAAGGTGGGCATTGGAAATAATGAGCATTCCCTTAGTCTCTAGCAGTTCCAATTGGATAATAGTAATGTTATTTGGGAGATCAAAGATCTTTAGAAGTGGTTGCTTGATACCCACTAGTCTATCTAGCACCTTCTCATGCTAGGCTACACTTAGCCTTCCACTTACTCTTACAGACATTTGCACATCTTTTAGTGTAACAATGTCTAGCATAGTGGTTGTAGGAGCATTTAAGACCTCTGCTATGTGATCAGCCACCACCTCTGCTATTCTGAGTGCTGCAAAGTATTTCAAAAATCTTAGCTTATTGCTGGCACATCAAAGTGTTCAGGTATATCGATGCTTAAATAAGGATCCATACAGTCCTCAACTTCTACTATGAGCACTTCAAAAATAAGGGGCCTACAATCCTTAATAGGTCCTACTCAGTGTTGTAGGTCATGACCTTTGATAAGGATGAGTCAAAGATTGCTTACTCCTTTTCCTTCTTAATCTCCTTGAGTTTGGTTTGAAGTTATAAGAAAGCTTCATCCCTTGTGACTACTTGGTTAAGAATGGCGGGATTAGCTAAGCGGGCTCTTAGTTACATAACTTTGGTAGCCAACTATTAATTTTTTATTATGGTTGTGTCAAGTTGGGCATTTTCAATAATGAGCTTTTCCTTAGTCTCTAGTAGTTCCAACTGGATAACAATGATGTTATTTGGGAGATCAAAGATATTTGGAAGTGGTTGCTAGATACCCACTAGTCTCACTAGCACCTTCTCATGCTAGGCTACACTTAGCCTTCCACATGCTCTTGTAGACATTTGCACATATTTTAGTGCAGCAATGTCTAGCATAGTGGTTGCAGGAGCATTTAAGACCTTTCCTATGTGATTAGCCACCACCTCTACTATTGTCCCCTATTTATGATGTTGCATAACCAAGGTAGTTGCTCCTTCACCCTCCTCCAAGCGCACCAAAAAAATAGCAACATTTTTAAAGATATCTGGGAATTTTTGTTGTCCTAGGATGAACACTGTTACCTCCCAAACACTTAGATTTGACCTCATGGTTGCCTACATCCTTTGTGCAGAGAATGGTGGTGCAGTCTCCTTTAACCAGCCAATGGTTTGGGTAACTTTGTTGAGGTGACTCAAAGCTGGTTGGTAGACTAAAGGTTCTCCACCACTCAGTCCTACCTATTGTTGCTACAGGAGTTGCTCACAAAGCTTCTACATGCACTCGATGGTAGCATGAGCCTCCAACATTATTTCTTGAGTTAGTGGTGGTGGTGGCTACTCCTCTTCTTGTAGCTTGATGGGCACTTTGTCCTTCATCATCTCTTGCCAAGATGTGGCAGGAGCATGATGAAGTGCATCATTGGCATAATGGGCTATGCCTTCCTTTTTGCATAGTTTTTTGATGAGGCATGGAAATGGGAGTGTCTTCCTCCCATGCTCATTTTCTTTGAATTTTTTCTCAATCTCATGAGCTATGGAAGGTTGACTGGGAATTTATTGCTTAGAGTGACACATGCACGGACAGAGAAGGTTGTGATTTTTCTCAACCTCACTGTTGGGTTAGGGTAATAGGCTACAATTTTGATATATGTCTTCTCTACCTTGGTGAGTGAACCATACTCCTTATGGTCCTCTCCATAGCATCATTGGATCCATTCCTTATTGATTTCTAGGTATGCCTGCATTGAAATCTTTACCAAGGTTGTCCCAGTGTTCAACAATTAGAGGACCTCTAAAATGTCCTTAACTAAATAGGACACATTAATGTCCTTGATCTTGACTATGGCACTTACCTACCTAGTATTATAGAAGAGGTATGTCTCTCCCATGTACCACTCCACCCTGGAAGTGAGGATAGGCCATACGAGAAAGGTTTGCAATTGAGTTTTTACCTTTTTTAGTGCCCTATCAAAAAAAAAAAAAAACCAAAGTCAAGTTCCTAAAGAACTATACTTTAGACATCCTTTGAATGAATTCACCTTAGGCAAGCCTCAATCAAGGTGACTTCAAAGTTTCATCTAGGCCTAGGCACCTTGTCTCATTATAATTGACTAGTTTCAATTATGAGAATTTAGTGAACAGATTCCACTTCAGGCTCCTCTTGAAGAGGTCCCATGGCATGTGTTTTAGCAACTTTTTTCTTGGGGCTACTATGGCTATTGGCCTCTTCCCCCTCTTGGTTGCTTGTCCCTTGGTTGGGATGGTCTTCCCTCTTGTAGTCTTTTTGGATCTTAGTGCCATCTATAATCACAACATAACTAAGGATTAGCTTTTAATGTATAACTTAGAGCACTTTGATAACTTATCTCCTTGGCTAGTTACACTTAGGATAAGTTGTGATTATGGTGGATTGATTATTTTAATATTATATTATTATTATTTTATTTGAATAGACCCGAGTTCATTGGTAAGGTTTAACTTACATGAGTTAGTGATCTTTAATATTATTTTATTAGTTAAACCTTGTGGGAGTTAGAAAAATTTCAAAAACTTAAAACCTATGATTTGTGGCTTCCACGATGTGAAGCTCACCTCCAGTGGTTGAAAGATTGAAGAACATAGTGATTTGGACAAGTGTTTAGAAATATATGGACTTGGGAAAGTTCTAGGCTCTTAAAACTATAAAAACTTCTTGGGCATTTGTCGGTAAATGGCAAACATTGGCTAAGTGTCAAGTATTTTTGTGCCACATCAATAAGGATGTGTTAATGAAACCAAAAACTAAAATTTTTCCCATTCAAAAACTAAGTAAAAACAAAGAATCTTTCCATAAAATTAGAGTCTAGAGGAAGCTAGAAAAGCTGAGAATAACTAGGAATGCTTGAAGACGGATTAGAATATGTGGCAAATGAAGATTTTTAGGAGATTAATGTACCAAGGAGGATAAAAAATTGGATGCTTCATGGTGGAAAATGTAATATTTAAGAGCAAAATGGCTTAGGGATAAGGAATTTAACTATCCAACAAAGAAGTATGCAAGTGGATCCTCCCCATTGTAGGCTCATGCCATTAATGCCCTTGCATGCCCTCAAACCAAGGTGTTCATGGACCCCAAGGATGATTAATGGTTTTGGATCATTAAAGACCAAATCACCAAATAATTCATCAAATAATTTCAATTAATTACTAATGATCCCATTGAAACAATCATGCAAAGAGGTAGTTAGGTGGTTTATGGAAAGAATTAATAGATGAGAGAGAGTATGGAATGGAGTTTCCCATGGTGGTTACATGAAGTCCCTTGTGGAAGATGTGATTAATTATGACTTGATAACTTTCTTACTTAGTCTAAATCAAGATCATCCAGCTCCAATGACTTTGCATTGACACTTTAGATCATTCCATCCTCTGAGAGATAAGAACATCCCCACATAACACTCACCATTCATAAAGAAGAAGAAAAGAGAAGCAGGAAGTGAAGAGGACCTTAGTTAGAGGGGTGTCTTCAGGCATGGGTAACATGTCTTTCACACTCCATAACTAATGCTTGTAGCCTATTATGGTGTTTAAAGGGTGTTCTTTAAATTTCCATTATTGCTTTTTTTTTTCAAATGGGATCCACACCATGCAAAGACATTGCCTCTTATTTATTGATCTATGATGAAATGATGAGAAGTCCATGGAAATACTCATGTAACTTAGATGGAAGGCAAGTAGAAAAGTGAAAAATACCTTTGAAATCATACCCTTTTCAATCCACTTAATTCATCCCAAGTTTGAAAAATATAAAGGTCATCAGTTTGTTATAAGTTGTTATTAATTGAACCTCATATTTCCAAAATAAGGAAACACCATAGCATTAAGTAGAGTGATGGATGAGATGGACTCATTTCTTACTAACATAAAAATAATTAGTGTCCCATTAGTAAATGTCAAAATTCTAAAATGAGATCTAGTCATTTTGCAATCAAGTAATTAATAAAGTTAAAACCACCATCGATGATTAGTTGTTGTTGGCACCAAGTCCTTATGGCAATAAAGAAAAATGAAGAAACACAAGGAAAATTCAAATAAAGAAAAATATAGAAAAAATTGTAAAATACCTAAGAAAATGGAAAACATATGAAAGACGGTGTAAAAAAGTGTTAAAATGTAATTATTAGTTCCTAATTTAGGATGGGGCATCTCCCCCATTACTAAGCTCATGGGTGACATAAGTGCTAATAAGTGGGTTGAATGTTTCCATGCATTTTTAAAATAGTTTTATATTCTCATTGTCAAGCCATTGGGTGTTTTTTTTTTTATTTAGTGGCTACTGTGCAAACTTGGTCTTGCATACACCCTCATTCCTAAAGTTTGTTGTGGGTTGGTATAGGGATCATATTGACACTTTGAACTATTGACCCATAGCCACATCCTTTATTATTATTTGTAATACATGGAATTTTCTATCTCTTCGCAATGATAGGCTTATCCTTCATGTTTTGTGTTGGAGCGGTGATGGTTGTTAGCTTTTGCATAGGGTTAAGAGACATTCTTTTTATGAGGAACAATGTTGCACCAGATTGGCCTTGTATTTTTTTTAATAAGATAGTATGTCTATAAGTTTTATTTGAATGTGTGAGAATTTTCCTAAAGAAAGGATGTTTCCACAACTTTTTCTAAGAGCTACTACAGTTATAATTTACTTGTATGTTCATAGAAAAAGTGGAATTCTTCCATTGAGGTTGTGATGCTAATCCTTCCTATGTGTTTTTGGAGGGAAGTATGAGAATATTAAGGATGTGACAGAGGATAAGAGGTATGAGATGGTGATCCCACAAGAGATGTTGTGGGTTGATGATATTCAAGAGAGTGATAGTAGTGATTTGAGGTAGAGGAAGTAGAACCATTTGGAGAAGCAGGTTGTTGAACATAGTATCCATATAGGTCCAATTGGTAATAAGGGTATTGTTGGTTTGTTGTTGGCCTCCTCCACGACTATGGGTTTTTCCACTATGATTGATAGTATATTTGAGGTTGATAAGAAGTATGATTGGCTGTAGGACTATCTATAATTACATTGTGAGTAAAGTAATTTGCTAGGAATTTGTTTTCATATGAACTTGGGATGCAAAGAAAAAGCTCCAAACTCATGTAGATGTAACATAATTGGGCAATATCCCTTTGGATGGTCATATTAGCAGATGTCACATCCATCATTCACTTCTTTGGTTGAGTCTATAACCTCTTCTACTACAACTATGTTTCTTTTTTGTTGATAAGTGTTCATACCTATTTCTTTGTTCTTTTTTCTCTTCTTGTTTTAATCACTTGATTACTTTTTCTTCTTCTATGGACACTTGTGAATGAAATCCTAGGGTGTGGTGATGAAATTTGCAACCTATGAGAAGTTTTAGATGCATCTTTGACATGTTGGAATTTTTTTGGATTTTTTTAGGTTTCTCTAGGGCTTACTAGATTGTGTATAGGTAAGTTTGGCAAGGGAAATGACTAGTGTAGTCTTTACACCTTGTCCCACACACTACCATAGTATGTGAAACAAGATTCTTTAGTGTGTAGGCATTTTAAAGCTAATTCCCAACATGTGGGATTACTTAGTGTTCTTGCCTAACTCTTGTGGAGTCCACCCATAGAAAAACTACCATTGTGTAAGGTTATGAACAAAAAATTTCAAGAAAATATCAACATCTAGGGCCTATTTCTTCATCTACTTTCCAACCACAGCATGTATGTTTCATGGGTAGGATGTGGGCATTATGAGAGGATTTTTACATCAAAAACCAACATGTGAGTTTATTTCTCACCTAATTTCACAATGGAAACATATAGGAGCTACATCAATCCATAATCATAAATGCATAATCCCTTACTCCTAACCAATTTGAAGGTAGGAAGGTTAATGACAAATTCTTACCAAGAAAAAATATCCAAGAAACCTTGGTTTAAGAGCTCATGTAACTTGCACCACAAGGCTCCTAGCAAACATAGCAACATCAAGGAAGATGCACCTAGATTAAAGGAGCATTCACCATTCTAGATGTGCAACCGATAAAAGCTCCTACTTCAATTTCCAAATGCTTCCAAGATAGAAGGATAATAAAAAATCTCATTTCATGAAAACTTCTAAGAAAATTCTAGACTTTTGTTCTTTCAATATACAACTAATACTTATATTAATAAAATGTATTTTGAATGAATTTGTTCTTTCTTCAATGAATTTGATTTTTTTAGTAAATGTAATGTTTCTCTAACAAATCTAATTTTTTCAATGAATCTAGTTTTTTTTTCTCTTCAATTTTCTTCAACAAATTTAATTTTTCTAGAATTCCCCTATAGAGGATTCTATATGCTTCCTATTCTTCAACTAATGTTGGATTTTTTACTTCTTTTCTTAATGTATAAATTTCTATCGATTCTAAAAATGCAAATTTACAAGCTAGTAATAAAAAGGTTATGACACCTTTTTCTAGTGCTCTTGATGCAACTAAGACACCTGATTTTGTTCTTCTTCATTACGTATATGAGTCATTGGTTATTAATCTTTCATCATAGTATGTATTCATTTAAATCTTGGATTAATTGATCCATAATCAAAGTTTCATTTTGTAGTTAAATGATGTGATAAAAGAACATGACATGCAAGTCTTTCATGCTAGGTATTATTCTAGCTTTTTCTTTTTATTAAGTTAGGCAATTATTTGATGATGCATCATGCCCTAGATATAGGACCTTTTATGAATATTGAGAACTTAGAAGGGGGGTTGAATAAGTTTCCCAAATTTAAAATTGATTAGCCAAAAAAAACCACACTCAATTTTTACATGGTTTCGCAACTTGGGTACATCCACACTCAATGGGTAGAATCCTTGCACATCTCTAGAATTTGTTTCTCAAAAATGTGGTTTGAAGGATATCGCACCCTATATAAGCTGTGAGCTTCGCATTAGAGTGTTTCATCACAGTGAAACCACTCAATCCCAGAAGGTTTCAAGAAGATTAGAATGTGGTTTCAACGATCCCACAACCTTCACAAAATTGAGTTCCACTTCGGAGTGTTTTGACGCTACACAAACATTCAATCCTGAAGGATCTCCATAAGCTCAATGATGATGCCTTCTCGCAAGAAGCACATCAACTCCATAGGGCAACAAAAAGAGAGAAAAAGATACGAGGAAAAAATAGAACTATAATTACAAGTGCTTTTTGTTGAAGCTTAATTCATCATACAATCAAGAAAATAATTTAATAATGAAGGACAAGAGCATAAGAACATAGATATGATAATGATTGCTTTGATGTTGACAGCATTTGCACAATTCTCAAGAAGTTGATGTTTTCTTATAGCTTTAGAATTTTTGAAAAATCCTTGAAATTTGTGCAATGGCTAGTGTAGATGTCTCCATCAAAGTTGGGATGTCTACTTGAGATCTATCTCAATTTTGAAGAGACATCTCCTTGGAGAATGGAACATCTCTTGGAAGACATCTACTCTACAAAGGGAAAATCTCTTGTTTCTTAAAGACGTCTTCCTATAAATTCATTCTTCTTAGTTGAGACATCTTCTATTTCTTAGAGATGTCTCCTCAACTATTGAGCTCTCATTCTTGAGATTTTTTTCATTGATTTGGCTTCTTCTCAATCCTTGGAGCATCTTCATTTAGTTTGTAGTATTTTTCTCATTCATATGTGTCCAAGCTTTCATCTTGCTTGTGAAGTCTCCTTTTTATTGCAGATTTCATTTCCTTGAGTCCTTATTCATGATGTGGAGTTCTTGTTCATGACTTGTAAACACATCATCCACAACATTCTTTGTTCTTCATTTTTCTTAAGTTTTGGCATACCAAAAGGTCAATAGTCTCCTTCTTTTTGGTGATGTCCAAAACTTAAGAAAATGGGTTAGTAAGTCTAGAAATCAATTGAGCTAAAGATGATGCATCCTTACAATAGTTATTTAACTCATAAGTCATTAGGACATATAATAGCGAAATTGCTCATGACCTATTTACATATATCTCCACCAGATCCCAATGGTGCACTATATTCCATAAATCATAATCATATTATAAGTCATTAAGTCATTTCACATCATCACATTACAATAAAAAATGATATTCATAATAATAGCATAGTTCACATAATCAAATAGAAAATTCTCCTCCTTTTTGGACATCATCAAAAAGGAGTGGATCCTAGCAACAACATAGATCAAAAGAGTGTACAATATTCATTCAAGTAAGACATTATAAGAGTTTATAAATATTCTTCCAATAACATGAAATGACATATGAACAAGCACATACATACTTTGACTCATAAGAAATTTTAGATTAGTCTCTAGATCAAGAGATAAGGCAATTTCTAGGATGTCCATATGGATTGCATGTATCTTGAGGAAGTTTAAGGTATATTATCCATTCATTTTTAGAGCTTCATAAGATACTTCTTGCTTTAGTTCATATTAGTAATAAGGGGTTTAAGTACTCTAAGAAGGTATATTCATAGTGTGTAGTACTATTATAAAGATACAAACATTTACAAAATTAGTTAATTAGAGCACATTTCATAGCATTATTTCATAGATATTACAAACCAAATTCCATTTAAGAGCTATCGCTTATTAGTGAGCCATAATTACTCCAAACATAACTAAGCCAAGCCTTTCAAATAATGTCCAAGAGAATTTAAAACCAAAGGCTGGAGTCTAAAGTTTGAGTATTTAGACTCATGTAACTTGTCTAAATAAGCCATTAATAACAAATAAACTAATTTCACATGATTTGATAATCACTCAATAATTTACTCTTTCTAAGGCATCAACAAAGGCTAGTAATTTCATGGCAAGAGAGTAAATACATATATATCCAACTTTCAAGGATTAGATTAGTGCTCACATGAGGGATCAAAACAAAACCATTTATCATGCTAAATATTTTAGAAACAGATGTCCATAAAGTAATTGATGATCACTCTAAGGAAGTAAAAATTTCTAAAAATTGAACCAAAAATATTTTTCTCTAGTAGTAGATGAATATACCTTTCATATGTCTTCAAAAAAGTTTTCACATACTATCACATATGGATGCTTCATATTAATTCATGAGGTCCAAAATTCCCTTCCATATGTGCTCATTTTTTACCTAAAGTTGATTTCTTTATTACTTAGCTTTTCTTTTAAAAAAAATTATGTAATTCAACGACTTATAGAAAATCTTGGATAAAAAATTAGTAAGCACATATCAGAACAAGTATTTCTTTCTTCTTGATCAACCAAGTAAACATTTCCTATAGAACTTAGTCCAATATTATTAAATTAGTGGCATCTTATGATAACTATGGATGCAATGCCATTCTTGATTCCTAGATTCTATTTTCCTACAGGAATAGGCCTATTTAATGACATGTATGCAACTAAAAAGTTTAAGCATGGGACATAGCCATACTATTTAGATCTTCTTTCCTATAGATAGAGATATATGTTTCAAAAAGGCAATTTATAACTATTCAAGGATAGACCAAAGTTTTAACTAGCAAGTGAGGAAATAGAAACTTACCATTACTTACCTTACTTACATTTGATATGAAAAAGGCTAATGAAGTTTGAGATGAGGTCCTCTATCATGGAGTACCTCCTTGCCCTTTAATTATCTTTCATTAGTTCTTTTGTATGATGATCCTACTTTTTCATGTTCTTTATGATAAGATAATTTATGATTTGTTATATCATCTATTCTTTTGAGGATTTTTCCAACGTTTAGCTCTTTTTCATTCCAAGTTATTGCTACCTGCAAAATACCATTACTAGGAACCTTTTGGCAAGACCAAGGATCAATGCTATTTTGATCAACATGAGGATAATCAAAATCTAGTTTAATTCCACAATTTTCACAAACAAATGAAGTGTTCTCAAGTATAGGGTTATCAAACCTAATTACACTTGAGTTGGAGCTTGTATCCTCTTGTGGATATTCTTCCAAATCTTCACTCCTAGGCTGATTTTCATGGACCTCTCATTCTTTAAAATATCTACATTTTCCTTTATCTAAAGGGGTTAGTAGTTGAATCCTAGCCTTTATGTCTATGATTTCTTCTTTTAGTTTGAAAGATAAGGTATGAATTTCAGAAAATTTTCTATTCATATTTTCTTTACCTACTTAAGTAGATAATGTAGGATAAGAATTTCTTCTTGTAATTCACTATAGCTTTCATCATACTTATTGGTTCATAAAAAATTTGTAGTGAATTTTCATTTGTAAGTGCCATGCAAATAAGCTGAGAATCTTTTGTGGAGTTATCCACTTCTTCTTCACTTTGCTAACCATCATCCCAATTGGTATAGAAGTTGGTCATTTTCATAATCACATCAATCCTCTCTTTTCATTGCAGCCTACAATTGCTAGGACATTTTGAACCCAAATGGCCTCTTCCTCCACATATCCAACATTCTATTGAAAAAGCATCAAAATTAGAATTTGATAAATTTTTACCTTTCTCCTTACCTTTAAAGTTAGATTAATTAGTGTTTTATTGATTAAGGCTTCTTCCTTTCCTTGCAAGAAGTCATTGGACTCTTCTTGAAAGAAGAACTATTTCCTCTTCACTATTCACATCTTGCTCACCCACTTCCTTTTCTGTGGATGTTGATTTTAAGGTAATGGACTGCTCTTTTATTGCCCCTTCACTTATGAGGTTCATTTCATAAGCAATAATAGCACTTTGAATCTCTTCATAGTTTAGAACTAAAAAGTCTCTAATCTCTTCCATAGCTATCAATTTAGGTCTAAATTATGGTTGTAGTGTTTTAATCATTTTTATTATTACATTGCTTTCAAGCAAGTTTTTACTTGTACTCCTAATTTCCACAACTAAATCGTTTATCCTAGAAAAATAATTTTTAATATTTTCACCTTCTCTCATTCTAAGTTTATCATACTTTGCAAAATTAAAAGCTTAGATTTCTTAACTATTCATGTTCCCTCATAGGTAGCTTCTAAAGTTTCCCAAATTTCTTTAGCAGTTTTACATCTAGATACTCTATTACATTATGATTTATTTAATGCAAAATATAAACAATTTTTTGCTTTAGAATCATACATAAACTTATCTCTTTCCTTTTGTGTCCACTTGCTTCAAGGCTTGATTACCTTTGTTGCATTGTCAACAAGTGATGTGTAGACTTCAAGGATGGATTCCCATACTTCAAACTCCATTGACTTGAAGAAGCCTTGCATCCTTGCCTTCCAATAGGAAAAATTAAACCCATCAAACATTGATAGATTTGTGTAGGATGTTCCTTTCATATTTCACTCTTTAATGTTGACATTGAAAGAAAGAGTACTAGGCTTTGATTCCACTTGAGGATTAAGAACTTAGAAGGGAGGTTGAATAAGTTCCCCATAGTTAAAATTGATCAACCCATAAAAAATACACTTAATTTTTATGTGGTTCCCCAACTTGGGTACATCCACACTCAAAGGGTAGAATCCTTGCACATATTTGGACTTTGTTTCTTAAAAATGTGGTTCGAAGGATATCACACCCTATATGAGCTCTGAGCTCCACACTAGAGTGTTTTATTATAGCAAAACCACTCAACCCCACAAGGTCCCAACAAGCTCAAAATGTGATTTTAAGGATCCCACAACCTTTACAGAATTGAGTTCTACTTTTGAGTATTTGGATGCTACACAAACACTCAATCCTATAGGATCCCAACAAGCTCAATGATGATGCCTTCTCATAATAAGCACATCAACATCATAGGGTAACAAAAAGAGAGAAAACGATACAAGGAAAGAATGTAACTACAATTACAAGTCCTTGTCATTGAAGCTCAATTCAACATACAATCATACAATCATGAAAATAATGTAACAATGAAGGATAAGAGCACAAGAGTATAGATATGATAATGATTGCTTTGATGTTGATAAAACTTGCACAATTCTGAAGAATTTGATATCTTCTTATAGTTTTGGAGTTTCTAAAACCTCCTTGAACTTTGTGCGATGACTACCCAATGGCTAGTGTAGACGTCTCTTTCGAAGTTGGGATGTCTACCTAAGATCTACCTCAATTTTGGAGAGATGTCTCCTTGGAGAATGGGACATCTCTTCAGAGACATTTCTTGAAGACGTCTTCTTGTGAATTCATTCTTCTTAGTTGAGACACCTTCTATTTCTTGAAGATGTCTAATCAACTATTGAGCTTTGGTTCTTGAGGCTTTTTCTCATTGATTTGACTTCTTCCTAATCCTTGGAGCATCTTCATTTTATTTGTAGTCTTTGTTCTCATCCATATGTGTCCATGCTCTCATCTTTCATATGAAGCCTCTATTTTGATAACTTGTTATAGATTTCATTTCCTTGAGTCCTCATTCATAATGTGGATTTCTTGTTCATTACCTATAAACACATCATCCATAACATTCCTTGTTTTGTAATTTTTTTAAGGTTTTGGCATACCAAAAGATAAACATTTTATACATAAGCATGCAACGTTGATCATGCATATATGAGCTTTATATTTTTATGTCTAATTTGAAGAATATGCTAAAGTTCCATGTTTTGTTAAGTTATATAATCTTTCATTGATTTTTCAAAAAGTCAATCATAAAAGTATTGGTCTTCTAGATCCCATTAAGCATATGGAGTCTATTTTTACAACTTTTGATTTTTGTAGAAATCTTTTGTTGAAATCAACCTTATCAATTTTAAAAAATAATTGGTATTACAAGTAGGAGCAAAGACTCATATTAAACCAATTACATATTATAATCTTCTTAATTCTAATAACTTTTACCATTGTGAAGGACATTTGTTTAATGATTTTCCTTTTCTACTAAAATTTTTTTTGAAGATAAGAAAAAATATGTTGAACTTGAAGATATAAAAAATTAAGTTAACATCAATGATAAGAATGATCAAATGACAATAAAGAAGCTAGAGAAGATAAAAGCTCCTATGTATATTTTTACTAGTACTAGAGAAATTATTAAGTAGCCTAGACAAATAGCTTGTAAGAAAAATTTTCCTTGTTCAAAAAGAATACTATTAACTCAAAGATTAAAACTAGTGTCAACAAGAAGGTTATAGCTAATGACAAAAATTCATAACAAAAGATAAATAATAAGCTAGAAGGTGAAGATCTTTCACAAGTCGTATCACTTTCTTACTTTAATACAAATATTAATATTAATCAATAACTCTCTATCTCAAATCCTTTTGCTATTTTAAGTTTAAGTATAAATGTTAAAAAAGTGATGTAAATTTTATTAGGATTTGGATCTTCCTCCTTAGTAATAATTAATTTTTTACTTACTTTCAAAGTATCAATTATAAGATTGTACACTTAAATAGATAATCCTAAAATTGGAAAGTTTTTTTCTTTCCATATTTTTTATGATGTCTACTTAGTATCAAGCTTGTGATGTATTCTAAATTTTCTTTGCTCATTAATAACATTTTTTTAGGATCCAACATCCATCATTTCCTTGCCCACACCTCCTTCCCTTTCCTAAACTAACAAAATGTATTTTTAATTTTTTCCTAAGATTACTTAACTCTTCCTAGAATAATTAATTTTTGTTGTCCAACAATCTTCCAAAATTAATACTCTCGTTTCTTTAAATTAAAAAACTAACCTTGCTTCTAAGTAAGCTAAATCTACCATTCTTTGGTTTTGAGCTCAAATCCAAACTATGGAAAAATAACATACCAATACCCATAGCCTCTTATCATCCTTATAAATTATACTAACAAAACACAAGTAACACAAACAAACATAGGAATCAAATGTAATACTAGCACGTCATCATACTTAATGAATTACTTCTCCTGTATGCTACTTCTCTAACATCACATTACCTAACTACAAAGATAAGGTTAGTGCACATATGAGGTTGAAATTATAAACATAAGCTTATAGCCATCATAACCATATAAACCATAACAATGAGATTTTAGCTTAGTGGTAAAACTCTTAATTTGAAAGCTCCAAGTCATGGGTTTGATTCTCGTGGATAATGTGGAGTTACAAAGTTCTAACTAAACTATATATCTTGGGGTGTATCTATATTAAAATTATTCAAGGGTTCCAACATCCATAATCATATAGAGCATATGTTATAAAATATTTAAATACCCACATAACCCTTCATTACATAAACATTAATAATCATTGATGAGCAACGAGTACCCCCTATGCCCAACCATACGAATTACAAGCATTCATGCACAATCCAATTGAATTCTGTGGATGGAACTAGTTTGGCATCTATATTGTTAAGCATTAATCACAAGACACTATCTTCCCACTTGGACTAGTGGTATTTTGTCACATATGATTTAGTCCAAAGTGAGGCATATGATTGTTGATGTTTTTGTGGCTTTAAACTAATTTTAACAATATTATAGAAATTAATTATTTAATCTAACTTACAACAAGAAGATAATCCTAAACTAGCCTAAGGACAATGAGTGTCCATTCCCCGCTTGCCGTACACATCTTGAACTCACGTATCCACTGCTGAGATTACCAAGTGTTATGCTCTTGGGCAAACCAAGCAATAACATTGTTAGGATTACATTCAAAACTAATCACGCTCAAAACTAATCACGCTCATTCCACTGATTGATTATCATGCATGGAAATGTACATATTAACTAAGTACATGAAAAGTAAATTGTATGGAAAGTAAATCTATTCTATTCTAAGTGCTGCAAGGTATTTAAAAAATCTTAGCTTTATTTTTGGCACATCAAAGTGTTCAAGTACATCGATGCTTAAATAAGGATCCATAGAATCCTCAACTTCTACTATGAGCACTTCGAAAATAAGGGGCCTACAATCCTTGATAGGTCCTACTCAGTGTTGTAGGTCATGGCCGGATGAGTTAAAGATTGCTTACTCCTTTTCCTTCTCAACCTCCTTGAGTTTGGTTTGAAGTTATAAGAAATCTTCATCCCTTGTCACTACTTAGTTAACAATGATAGGATTAGCTAAGCGGGCTCTTCGTTATGTAACGTTGGTAGCCAACTATCAATTTTTTGTTATGGTTGTCTCAAGGTGGGCATTGGAAATAATGAGCATTCCCTTAGTCTCTAGCAGTTCCAATTGGATAATAGTAATGTTATTTGGGAGATCAAAGATCTTTAGAAGTGGTTGCTTGATACCCACTAGTCTATCTAGCACCTTCTCATGCTAGGCTACACTTAGCCTTCCACTTACTCTTACAGACATTTGCACATCTTTTAGTGCAACAATGTCTAGCATAGTGGTTGTAGGAGCATTTAAGACCTCTACTATGTGATCAGCCACCACCTCTACTATTGTCCCCTATTTATGATGTTGCATCAGCAAGGCAATTGCCCCCTCGCCATCCTCCAAGTGCACCAAAAAAGTAGCAGCATTTTTAGAGATATTTGGGAATTGTTATTGTCCTAGGATGGACACTGTCACCTCCCACACACTTAGATTTGATCTCGTGGTTGCTTGCATCCTTTGTGTAGATAATAGTGGTGTAGTCTCCTTTAAATAGCTAATGGTTTGGGTAACTTTGTTGAGGTGACTCAAAGCTGGTTGGTAGACTAAAGGTTCTCCACCACTCAGTACTACCTACTACTACTACAAGAGTTGCTCACAAAGCTTCTACATGCACTCAATGGTAGCATGAGCCTCCAACATTATTTCTTGAGTTAGTGGTGGTGGTGGCTACTCCTCTTCTTGTAGCTTTATGGGTGCTTTTTCCTTCATCATCTCTTGCCAAGATGTGGCAGGAGCATGATGAAGTGCATCATTGGCATAATGGGCTATGCCTTTCCTTTTGCATAGTTTTCTGATGAGGCATGGAAATGGGAGTGTCTTCCTCCCATGCTCATTTTCTTTGAATTGTTTCTCAATATCTAAAAATATGAGCTATGGAAGGTTGATTGGGAATTTATTGCTTAGAGTGATACACACATAGACAAAGAAGGCTATGATTTTTCTTAGCCTCACTATTGGGTTAGGGTGATAGGCTACAATTTTGAAATATGTCTTCTCTACCTTGGTAAGTGCACCATACTTCTTATGGTCCACTCCATAGCATCATTAGATCTATTCATTCTTGATGTTTGGGTCCACCTACATTGAAATCTTTACCAAGGTTGTCCCAATGTTTGACAACAAGAGGACCTCTAAAATGTCCTCGATTGAATAGGACACGTTAATGTCCTTGATCTTGACTATGGCACTTGCTTGCCTAGTATTCTAGAAGAGGTATGTCTCTCCCATGTACCACTCCCCATTGGAAGTGATGATAGGCCATATGAGAAAGGTTTGCAATTAAGTTTTTACCTCTTTTAGTGCCTTATCTAAGAAAAACCAAAGTTAAGTTCTTGACGAACTATACTTTAGACATCCTTGGAATGAATTCACCTTAGGTAGGCCTCAATCAAGGTGACTTCCAAGTTTGGTCCAAGCCCAGGCACCTTGTCTCATTGTAATTGACTAGTTTTAGTTATGAGAATTTAGTGAACATATTCCACTTCGGGCTCCTCTTGAAGAGGTCCCATGGCATGTGTTTTAGCTACTTTTTCTTGGGGCTGCTATGGCTATTGGCCTCTTCCCCCTCTTGGTTTCTTGTCCCTTGGTTGGGATGGTCTTTCCTCCTGTAGTCTTTTGGATCTTAGTGCCATCTGTAATCACAACATAACCAAGGATTAGCTTTTAATCTATAACTTAGAGCACTTTGATAACTTATCTCCTTGGCTAGTTACACTTAGGATAAGTTGTGATTATGGTGGATTGATTATTTTAATATTATTATATTATTATTTTATTTGAATGGACAAGATTTTGGTGGTAAGGTTTAACTTACATGAGTTAGTGATCTTTAATATTATTTTATTAGTTAAACCTTGTGGGAGTTAGAAAAATTTCAAAAACTTTTCTAGCAAAAACCTATGATTTGTGGCTTCCACAATGTGAAGCTCACCTCCAATGGTTGCAAGATTGAAGAACATAGTGATTTGGACAAGTGGTTAGAAATATATGGACTTGGGAAAGTCCTAGGCTCTTAAAACTATAAAAACCCCTCATGCATTTGTGGGAAAATGGCAAACATTGGCTAAGTGTCAAGTATTTTTGTGCTACGTCAATAGGGATGCATCAATGAAGCCAAAAACTAAAATTTTTCCCATTCAAAAACTAATAAAAACAAAGAATTTTTCTATAAAATTAGAGTCCAGAGGAAGGTAGAAAAGTCGAGAATAACTAGGAATGCTTGAAGAGGGATTACAATATGTGGAAAATGAAGATTTTTAGGAGATTAATGTATCAAGGAGGATAAAACATTGGATGCTTTGTGGTAGAAAATGTAATATTTAAGAGAAAAATGGCTTAGGGATAATGAATTTAACCATCCAATAAAGGAGTATGCAAGTGGGTCCTCCCCATTGTAGGCTCATGCCCTTATTGCCCTTGCATGCCCTTAAACCAAGGTGTTCATTGACCCCAAGGATGATTAATGGTTTTGGATCATTAAAGACCAAATCACCAAGGAATTCATCAAAGAATTTCAATTATTTACTAATGATCCCATCAAAAAAATCATGAAAATAGGTAGTTAGGTGGTTTATGGAAAGAATTAATAGATGAGAGAGAGTATGGAATGAAGTTTCCCATGGTGGTTACATGAAGTCCCTTGTGGAAGATATAATTAAGTATGACCTAAGAACTTCCTTGCTTAGTCCAAATAAGGACCATCTAGCTCCAATGACTTTGCACTGATACTTTAAACCATTCCACCCTTTGAGAGATAAGACCATCCCCACATAACACTCATCATTCATAAATAAGAAGAAAAGGGAAGCAGGAAGTGAAGAGGACCTTAGTTAGAGGGGTGTCTTCAGGCATGGGTAACATGTCTTTCTAACTCCATAACTAATTCTTGTAGCCTATTATTGTGTCTACAGGGTGTTCTTTAAATTTCCATTATTATTATTTTTTTCAAATGGGAACCACACCATGCAAAGACATTGCTTCTTATTTATTGGTCTATGATGAAATGGTAAGAAGTCCATGGAAATACTCATGTAACTTAGACAGTAGGTAGGTACAAAAGTGATAAATCCCTTTGAAATCACACCCTTGTCCATCCTCTTAATTCATCCCAAGTTTTAAAATACAAAGGTCATCAGTTCCTTATAAGTTGTTATTAATAAGGAACCTCATATTTCCAAAATAAGGAAACACCATAGCATTGAGTAGAGTGATGGATGAGATGGACTCACTTCCTGCTAACATAAAAAGAATTAATGTCCCATTAGTAAATGTCAAAATTGTAAAATGAGATCTAGTCATTTTGCAATCAAGTAATCAATAAATTTTAAACCACCAGCAATGAGTAGCCATTGTTGGCACCAAGTCCTAATGGCAATAAAGAAAAATGAAGAAACATAAGGAAAATTCAAATATAGAAAAATATAGAAAAAATTGTAAAATACCTAAGAAAATGGAAAACATATGAAAGATGGTGTAAAAAAAAGTTAAAATGTAATTATTAGTTCCTAATTTAGGATGGGGAATCTCCCCCACGACTAAGCTCATGGGTGACATAAGTGCTAATAAATGGGTCAAATGTTTCATGCATTTTTTGAATAGTTTTGTATTCTCATTGTCAAGCCATTGGGTGTTTTTTGATTTAGTGGCTACTGTGAAAACTTGGTTTTGCATACACCCTCATTCCTAAAGTTTGTCGAGGGTTGGTATAGGGATCATATTAACACTTTGAATTGTCGACCCACAACCACACCCTTTATTATTATTAGTAATACATGGAATTTTCTATCTCTTCACAATGATAGGTTCATCCTTCATGTTTTGTGTTGGAGCGATGATGGTTATTAGATTTTGCATAGGGTTAGGAGACATTGTTTTTGTAAGGAATAATGTTGCACCAGATTGGCCTTGTATTGTTTTTAATAAGATAGTATGTCTATAAGTTTTATTTGTATGTGTGATAATTATCCTAAAGAAAGGATGTTTCCACAACTTTTGTTGAGAGCTACTAACATTATCATTTACTTGTATGTTCATAGTGAATGTGGCATTCTTCCATTGAGGTTAGGATGTTAATCCTTCCTATGTGTTATTGGAGGGAAGTATGAGAATATTAAGGATGTGACAGAGGATAAGAGGTATGAGATGGTGATCCCACAGGAGATGTTGTGGGTTGATGATATTCAAGAGAGTGATAGTAGTGATTTGAGGTAGAGGAAGTAGAACCATTTGGAGAAACAGGTTGTTGAACATAGTATCCATACAGGTTCGGTTCGTAATAAGGGTATTGCCAATTTTGTTGATGACCTCCTCCATGAATATGGGTTTTGCCACTATGTTTGATAGTATATTTGAGGTTGATAAGAAGTCCCACTAGAAGAGTATAGTCAGCTGTAGGACTGTTTATAATTACATTGTGAGTAAAGTAATTTCCTAGGCATTTATTTTCATATGAACTTGGGATTCAAAGCAAAAGCTCCAAACTCATGTAGATGTAACATAATTGGGCAATATCCCTTTGGATGGTCATATTGGAAAATGTCACATCCATCATCCTCTTCTCTAGTTGAGTCTATAACCTCTTCTACTACAACTATTTTCCTTTTTTGTTGATAAGTGTTTATACTTGTTTCTTTATTCTTTTTCTTCTTCTTCTTTTGATCACTTGATTACTTTTTCCTCTTCTATGGACACTTGTGAATGAAATCCTAGTGTGTGGTGATGAAATTTGCAACCTATGAGAAGTTTTAGATACATCTTTGACATGTTGGAGTTTTTTTGGATTTTTTTAGGTTTTTCTAGGGCTTACTAGGTTGTGTATAGGTAAGTTTGGCAAGGGAAATGACTAGTGTAGTCTTCACACTTTGCCCCACACAACTACCATAGTATGTGGAACAAGATTCTTTAGTGTGTAGGCATTTTAAAGCTAATTCCCAACATGTTGGACTACTTAGTGTTCTTACCTAAGTCTTGTGGGGTCCACCCATAGAAAAACTACCACTGTGTAAGGCTAAGAAGATAAAATTTTAAGAAAATCTCAACATCTAGGGCCTATTTATTCATCTATTTTCCAACCATAGAATGTAGAAGGTATTTCTTGGCATATAGAGCATTTCATGGGTAGCATGTGGCCATTGTGACGGGATTTTTACATCAAAACCTAGCACGTGAGTTTATTTTTCACCTAATTTCACAAGGGCAACATATAGGAGCTACATATTTTAGTTAAAACCTAAATACCCAACACTTCATAGTAATTTTTGCGTTTATCCATCCCTGTGCACAATGTGGTTGTAGCAAAGTTGAGAATTTGGACTTCTTCCTACATCAATCGAGGTAAAACTCTTAAGTTTTGATGACAATGATGAAGAAGGTTGGATCCACAACTTAGAATCCAATGTTGGATGAGGCAGAGGAGGTAGTTTGGATCATCTCTAAGCTTCTAGATCCTTCCACAAGTGAAGGATCTTTGTTAAGGACTACAAAGTACCAATTTTTCCTAGATTTTCCTTATTTTCAATGTATGTTTAGAAACATTTTTCCACCTCTAGGTTAGTCTAGGCTGAAATTTTGCATTCCAAATATGTCCAATTTAAGGTTTAGGCTTTTTGATCATGCTAGGAGTGAAATTTGGATTTTTTCTATCTTGTGGAAAATATTTGGATTTTTTCTCATACCTATGCACAGTGTTTTTACCCTAGTTTTACTAGTTTTAGTGAAATTTCAACATCTTTTATAGCTTATCTATGGGTAGATTTTTGAATCCTGATTGCACATGATTGTTCATTAGAGTGTTTTTGATATCTTGGAGGTAAAATCATATTTTTTGGAATTTTTTTTGTATTTTTTATGAATTTTTTCTCAACCAAGTGTATAGCTTTATTGCCTACTTTTCTCTTAATTTTGTAGTTCTTTCATGGAAAAACTAGAAATGTTGGTAATTTTTTGACCAAATGTGATCAACATCTAGGGTTCCAAGGGATGGAAGATGTAGTTTAGAGGGGTTGTAGATCAAATTTTTATTTTTTATAATTTTTCAAAAAAAATTCAAGGATTTTTACTATAGTCAATTCACTGCAAATTAGGGTTTTTCGGTGAAAATTCTATGAAATCCTATATTTTTCTGCACTGTAATTATAGTGTTGATGGTGGATTTAAGCTATTCTAAGATTTTTTTCAATGTTTGCAACTAAAAATAATTTTTAAAAAAATTTTAGAGATTTTTTCCCAACCCCAGGATCTGTGTTAGTTAGTTATAGTTTTGATTACATAGTTTTACAATGTTGATAGCTAGTATTGACAACGTTGGGTATTGGGCTTGGGTTTTGGCATTATGAAATTTCTCTAGGTCTCATGGCTAGTATATGGCAATCTCTAGGCTTGCTAAGGTAGCATATGAGAGGCTTTTAGGATCTTTCATAAGGTAGAATGGTAGCATGTAGGCTCTAAAACATGTTTCTCATCACCACTTTCCATGTATTCTAAGCATTTTGGAACTATGGAATTTCTTTGATCACTTGTTGTAGGCATTATCTATCCTTTAACCCACAAAACTATCAATTTTTGCTTCCATTTGTGCAAAAACTTGGTTTCAAGTTAACTCTTTGTGAAAATGCTTGTTTGAAGGTCTTACATGTCAATTGTTTATTACAATGTCAAACTAGTTTTTTCCTATGTTGAATACCTATCAAGGTATCAAATTTAGTTTTTTTGTATGTAAATTGAAGTGTAAAAGGCTAAGTTTTTATTTGCATTATGATGGTATATGAGTTAGAGAACTTGATCTTTTTTTATAATTTTGTTCAATACTAACGTTGTCATTTTAGAGGCCATTTTAATTGAATTTTATTAATTTTGTTTTAAATGCTTCTATGATTCTTATGGGTAATGGCTATGTGGTTATGTGGCTTGGATATATGTAGGGCATTAGTAAAACCTACTTTGATTATTATGGAGTTGGTGGGAATCTCATGTTACATTGAGATGGCTACTCAAAATAGCTTGAACCCTAATATGACCATTAACAAATGCACCCTAGTATGGTGTAGACCTGGTGCCATAGAATTCTTGATATACATTCTCCACAATTACAATGTAATTATGTGGTCATACTTAGTTGTGGATGTTGCAGCTACAATTGCAAAGACTCTCGTGGCAAGGTCTTCTAGCTTCATCTTGTAGTTCATGGTGGACGATCTTGACATAAAGAGAAATAGAGTAGAATGAGGGCTCGTATTTTGTGGGATTTCGATGATTATTCCAAATTTGGAATATGCCCAAGCATTTGCAATACAACACCAATAACACCTTGATGCTAGATCATCGAATCAACACTCTATTCTAAAATCCTCTTGGAACTATCTACCTATTAGAAGTGTAAGCCTAGTTTTAAATTGACATTTTGTTTAATATTTTTTGTTTTAACGTTATTTATTCTAAGTGTTCTCATGTTTTGGTTTTGTAGGAATAGGGTACATCATAGAGGATTGGTGAGAAATAACCAAACCTCATCTGTGGTGTATATAGCATTAGAGGAGTTTATGTAAGGTGAGGTCATAAGAGTGCTAGTGCTTAACAACTTGGTGTTGAGTTTGGTAGGTACCTTATGTAGTATTCTCACATATACCAAACATATGTAGCTACCAATCGTGCACACAAATTTTGGACTCTCTAAGATTTAGGAGCACTTTCACAAATTTAGTCTAAGGTTCCAACTTTGCCTAAGCATGGTGAGTAAAAAAAATTTAAGCATGCCTAACATTTTAGTAATTTTTAATTCTATTTTTTTTGTCTTTTTATTTTTAAGTTTTTATAGTTTTTATGTGTTGGTGATTATTTGGGACTGGACTACCAATGTTGGGGGCCTCCAATCTCATGACCAGGATCATAGGAAACGAAGGTATTCTTCAAACAAGGTATAGGCGCTTATTGGTCTCTAGGCAACCTCAAGGCCCAAATACCTCCAAATAGACTCAGTGGTTATGAAATGGTATAAATTTCAGTATGTGTTTACTGTTGTGAATACTAAAATGGTTGGGTTATGTATGAAACTATAATTGGCTATCATAAAAAATTTCAGCTAACTTTGTTGAATACTGTGAGTTGTTGAAAGTTCCTATTTTGTTAAATCACTTAGTCTATATAGTCCCTATAGTACATTACTTGTAACAAATAAAATTTTACAAAAATATTTGAGCACAATTCTGCCAATCTACTTCTAATTTTCCCCAAAGACAAAATTCTATAAGAAAATTAGATAGAGCAAGATTCAATGGGTTTTATAAAGAGAAAAGAAAAAAAAGCAAATTTATGTGAATCTCAATAATTTAAGCAAGATAAATTGACATAAGGAAACACTTCGCAATAAAGTTATTCCAGTTTAATCTATTATGAATAATCCAAACCCTCTAAGCTCAATAAGTAATTTCAGTAAAGACACTCTTATTTAACTACCAAAACACTTTGTAAATGACAAAGTATAAGCTTCTACTTGGCTAGTTAAAATTTTTTTTACAAACAAGAGAACTTCTAGAAAAATTTTGCAATTTCCAAATTGTAATATTAAGGCAATAAAATTTATAAATACAAAAGCTATTTTAGTTATCTCAAAATATCAAAGATTTTCTATATTACCTAAACTCAAATAGGAAATTTCTATAAGACTTTACTATTAAATTGCTCAGGATGCCTTTCTACAAGATAAGCTCTTATATGAGAAACATTAATAGATGTCTAATATTGCACAAAAATAAAGCTATAAATGAAACCTAGAAAAATCCCAAAAGTAAATGTTAATCATGATAATATCTAAACCATTAGCTAAGTAAATAAAACAAAAGAGGAAGAGATGAACTCATAGGATTAAAATAAAGTAGTTGAATTGATGCTTTTAGTGAGCCATGCTTTACAAGAAATCTTCAATATTCTTCCCAAAATTCCCCCAAAAAGTCCCCTTTAATCTCTACCCTTCAAGCCTTTTTATAGTGGCTTTGGATAGTTCCAACCATCATAAAATATTAAGGTAAGCCACAAATATCTAGAAAATTAAATCATAACTTCCATAGGAAGTTCTAATAAATTTTTGCCATAGTTTGACTAGTGTCCTATCAAATGTAAACATCTAGGAGATGTAGTTGTGCTTCTATATGATCTTCATGGGAAATTTAACCTAAGAAAATAAAGGTTTATAGATCTCCCTTTCTAAATTGTAACCTTTCCATGTACACATGTATTACCTTTTATTTTATATTATAACTTGGTTTCCACTATAATAATATATAGTTTTTAATATTATGTTCCAACCCAAACTTTAATTCCAAAGATGGAACATGATTTTCTATAGTCTACTACAAGTACAAGGGTTCATTGTTTGCCACATGGTATGGATGCGAGGATTTGCAACTTGTCCTATTACACTCCTTCCACTGGCAATGTTGAAGATGCTACAACTCCTAGTATCAGTGACTCTCACACCTCTAATGTCTTCAAGTTTGTGGCCACGCACATGTCCACTATTTTTCTTTCCTAGTGTAAAAACCATTGGATGCAAATGGGTATTCAAGACAAATAAAGATTCATTAGGAAACATTGAAAGATATAAGGCAAGGCTTGTTGCTAAAGGGTTCAGTTAGAAAGAGGGAATAAAATACATTGAGACCTTTTCTCTTGTATCTAAGAATGACTTCCTTCATGTGATTATGGCATTGGTTGCCCATTTTGATTTTGAATTACATTAGATGGATGTAAAAACAACATTTCTCAATGGTGATATAGAGGAAGAGGTTTATATGAAACAACTTGAAGGATTTTCCTCTAGTGGTGGTGAGCACTTGGTATGCAAGCTCAAGAAATCCATATATGGATTGAAATAGGCCTTGCATCAATGGTATTTAAAATTCTAAGATGTCATCACTTAATTTTATTTTGAAGAGAACACTATGGATCAATGTATATACCAAAAGGTTAGTGGGGGCAAAATCTATTTCCTTGTCCTATATGTGGATGATATCCTTATTGCAACCAATGATAATGGATTTCTATATGAGGTGAAATAATTTCTCTCTAAGAACTTTGACATGAAGGATATGGGTAAGGCATCTTATGTAATTGACATTAAGATCCATAGGAATAGATCTAGATGTATTCTAGGACTATTGTAGGAAACCTACATTAGTAAAGTTTTAGAGAGAATTCAGATGAAAGATTGTTCATCAAGTATAGCATCCATTGTGAATGGTGATAAGTTCAATTTGAACAAGTGCCCTAGGAATGATTTAGAAAAAAGGTAGATGAGAAACATTCCATATGCTTTAGCTATTGGAAGCCTAATGTATGCTTAGGTCTACATGAGACCCAACATTGCATTTGTCATAGAAATGTTGGACAGATATCAGAGTAATCTAGGCATTGACCACTAGAGGGTTGTAAAGAAGGTGATGAGGTACCTTTAAGGTACAAAAGATTACATGCATATATATAGATGAACTGAAAATCTAGAGGTGATTTGCTATTTTGATTGAGACTTTGCTAGCTATGTTGATTTAAGAAAATCAAATTTTGGTTATGTTTTTATGCTTGCTGGAGGAGTTGTATCTTGGAGGAGTGGAAAGTAAACTTTAGTAGCTACTTCCATAATGGAGGCAGAGTTTGTTTTCTATTTTGAGGCTACTTCACATGGTGTATGGTTGAAGAGTTTCATATCAGGCCTTAGAATTGTAGATTCTATATCCAGGCCATTAAGAATATTTTGTAGCAATTCAGTTGCTATCTTTATGGCTAAGAATAATAAGAGTGGTAGTCGAAGTAAATACATCAACATAAAGTACGTAGCCATAAGGGAACGTATTAAGGAAAATAAAGTGGTTATTGAACATATAAGCACTGAATTGATGATAGTTGATCCTTTAACAAAAGGAATGTCACCAAAGTCATTTAAGAATTATGTAGTTCATATAGAACTTGGGTCCATAATGTAACTTGATTCTACGTAAAATTTTACAATCTTAATAAAACTCTTATTTAGTTGTGATGTTTTTTCATATTCAATTTGTGCATATAGTTATTAGAGAAAATTTACATATGGTAGGACCTAGAATGAACATTGGGTTTATTCATAAAGTTTAGTTATCATATAAGGAATTAATTTTAAGAAATAATACATTGTAATACATGGAACTATTGCCATGATTCATGTATTTATTTCTTAAAATTTGGGTTTGATGGATATTAGGTTAAATATGAAGACCAAGTGAGAGAATGTAACCATTTACAAAAATTTCAATGTAACCATTTATACATTATGAAAAGTTTCAACGTAACCATAAACATGTTATGAAAATTTTTAACGTAATCATTTATGCATTACGGAAAGTTTCAATGTAACCATTTACGTATTACCAAAAATTTCAATGTAATCATCAACATGTTACAGAAAACTAACAATTTCAAAATAGAAACTGACTAAATTGTTGTAACGGTTTCCACAAGAATGGTCTCATATTTCCCATTTAAAGCAAAAGTTAATCTTTAATAATGTATTTTTTCTAGCCTATAAAATGTTCTTGATGGAAGAACAAATGATACCATAATACATCATGGCAGTGTTACAATTTTACAATTTTGGTCCCTATCACAAGCACTCAGAGTCTACATACACCATCATTGTTGAGTGTTAGTGTGATAGAAAAATCAGAACATTCACTAAAACAAGTTCACACAAAGGCATCAATGGTTGGAGGTAAGTTTCCAATTTATTTCTGCATCTTGCTTACTATTGCACTTCAGTTATATGCACATTTGACCAATGTTTCTTGCACAAATTTTCTTACAAAACCTTCTCCTAGGTGAATTGATGTAATAACTATTGATGGAAAGTGTATTGTTTGTGATGAAGAGATTCAATATCACCTCTTCAATTTCTATGCTCATCTCTTTACCTCAAATGAAGTGGATAATCAAAATATGAATGACATTTTGTAGTATGTCCTTGTACATAATATTGGTGTTTTGTCTAATAGCTTTCAATCCTTAGAAGATCTTATGTAGGTACTAATATCTAAGCCTACTAGAAATGCTCCTAGTATTGATGAATTTTTTGTTAAGTTTTATAACTATTTTCAACCTTATATCAAATATGACTTTTACTATATGTATAAGGAGGCTATGAATAATGGTTCCTTGGGAAAATTTCTTGATAAGGATGTCATCAAATTTATAACTAATAAAGTTGATCCTACTTTGATTAAAAATTAGAAACCTATCACTTTGCTTGGTACTAACTATAAAATTATCATCCATGCTATGGTAACCAAGCTAAAGAAACATAACACCAACATTGTTAATAGATAGTAATCTTAATTTGTTCCAAGGTATTATATTTTTGATAATGCTTTAGCTATTATAAAAATCTTGTCTTAGGAAAAAGAATCTAATTACAAATGCTTTTATTTGAAATTAGATTTTGATAAATCATATGATCAGGTTGAATGGTCTTTTATTTTAAAAACTATTCAACACATGTAGTTGGGTGACTCTATTATATGTCATGTTACTTTCTTAATTTAAGACTCATTTATCGAAATTTTTGTTAATGGAAAATTATCAAAGGAGTTTCTATTGTAACAATTTGTTAGACCATGTCACCCCCTTGATCCCTTTTATTTATCACTACTAGTAGTATTTTGGGATATGCCTTTGAGTATGTTAATCAAGCCAAAATCATTCAGGGTGTTACTCTTCCAAATGATTCAAGTAGTTTATGTATAAATCAATTTGCTAATGATACTTTTATTACTCTTAAAGAATATTAGGCAAAAATTCATAGTGCTATTAGTCTTATTCAATCATACTGTGATGCTTTTTGGTTCTAGAATTAATTGAAGCAAATATCAAGGCTCTAGATCTTCTTACAAACATCTTAAGCTTAATAAATTGGATGAGTACATCTTGGTAGTGATTTTAACCTCATGATATTTTTAGGCTTCTTAGCATGTCTATTGCTATTATACTTAACATTTCATAGACCTAAGATTGAAAATTGGTCTAGATGGCACTTGTCCCTTGCTGGAAGGCTCATTGTTGGTATACATATTCTTTCCTCATCCCATATTTATTAATCTTCCTTTCTTTCCCCCAATATGAGCAACTATTTTAAGTTAGAGAAAATTATTAGAAATTATGTTTGGAATAACTACATTTAGTTAAACTACAAAAAAGGTAACTTAGATATTTTAGACATGTGCAAAGAAGTTCAAACTATAAAAAAAGGTTGCTACATCATTATTATAGAAAAAAATGCCATTGAAAGGAAAACCAAATAAGACATGTAAAAAAATAATTGAAGATGATTTGAAAAAACTATAAATAAATAAATATTTATCTCTTCGTAGAGGCAAATGATGAAAAAGAACTCTTGTAGCCAACCCCATTTTGTTAGAACAAGGCTAGGATGATGATGATGTTTGGAATAACTCTAATTCTTCTCATGGCTTTGTTCATGTTAAATGGGATATTTGTTCTCATCTTAACAAGTATGGTGGCCTAGGTGTTTGTATCTTATACAACCAAGCTATGTTATTATATGCAAAATGAATTCTTTGCACCTTAGAAGGAAAAGAAGGTTCGAAGAAAATCCTTCATTTTCACTTTCATCAAACTAGCCTTATGTTTCATCTACCACATCTCTCTTAGTTCAACTAGATTATTTTTCATCTATCTTTAAACATTAAGGGTTCTACATTTTTGGAAGCTATTTGGAAAAATGTGAACATTATTTCTCAATTTCTCAAGTGGTGTCCCCATTGGGTCAAAACACATATGATGCACTCACACTCCCTATGGTAGTTGATGAGCAGTGAGGTACCCCTATGCCCAACCATACGAATCACAAGTGTTCATGCACAATCCCATAGAATTCCATGAATGGGACTAGTTGTGTATCTAAATCGTTATGCTTTGATCGTAGTTTGTTGTCTTCCCACTTAGAGTAGTGGTAGGTTGTCACATATGGTTTAGTCCAGAGTGAGGCATAAGATTCTTGATGTTGTCCACTGCTAAGCTACTCCTAATGATAATAAAGATATTAATTAATTAAGCTAATTAAAAATGCAAAGTAAATTATAAACTAGCCTACATGTGATTAGTATTCATTACTAACCATGCACACACACCTTGGATTTCACGTAACTACCATTGGGATTACCAAGTGTCCGTCACTAGGCTTACCAAATGATACACTGCTAGGTTGTCAAGTAATTACACTTAAGTACTCATGATTAGTCATACTCATTCTACTCAATGATAGGAATAATAAAGAGCAATAAATTGAAACATTAATTAAGGAAAATAGTAAACAATTAAACAATTAAAAGTAATGATAAAGCTAAGTGAATGCTGCTATGATGAAAGTAATCTCGATCTTTATCGTTTAGCATGCAACATGTCCAAGTATGTCACACTTGAATAAGGATGTCATACAATCACTTAACATCACACTACGGGCATGCACTAGAAACTAATAAAGCTTGAAATCAAAAATCTATGAATCTAATTCTATCTTCTCTATTCCTTCTATATCCTAACCACGCACCCAAGTGTGGTATTTACAAGCACACATGAAAGAGGCATTATTAGATGCTCAACATCAAAGGTTGTGCCCTCATATTGAATACCCAACATCATGGCTCCAATATCAGATATATGATATTGAAGCCATGCAAAACATGACTCATCATACCCCCACAATTGAATGAGAACTTATCCTTGAGTTAAAAAAAATGAGAAACAAGCTCTTTCCAAAAAATTAGGAAGGTATGGGATTACTGACTAACTTAAATAAACACACAAATTGAATTTTACATGTTGCAGTGATGTTTTACAAAAAATGTATGGACATAACATGACAAGACATAAAAGTTGAAAAGCTCATGTAGTTCTCGAAGGTGGTGGCTCTTCCATCGGTCACTTTCCTTTGTTGCTAGGCTTCTAGAATTTGTAGCAGTTTAGGAGTGCCTGCAAATTTTCCTCCTTCATTTTTGAATCATGTACCATCTAGGCTGATGAGCCAATGTATGCTAGAACTAGTACATCCCACGGACATGGCAACTATGGGAACATCTTCTTTTCTTTCACATACCAAGCTGCAAACTATCATTTTTCTTCCTCAAAGGCCTTGGCCTTTTATTTTAATTCATGGTGATCTATTAATCTCTTGGCCAAGTCTGAGGCTACATCTCTTTGTCCATGGTAGCAGGACTTAGTTACCTCCAATTCTGAGTTTTCCACATGGAGTTTCTATAGATCACTTTTCCTATTTGCAAACTCTTTTCCAACTAATGCATAGGTGGTCACTACTTGTTGCTCTAGCTTATTTCTAGGTCAACTTGCTATTAATATGGTAAGGTTGGCATATCAAAGGTTAGCCAATGCTATGTACTCTTTCAAATCTTTAATCTATGGGTCTTTGTTCTTTACTTCCATTTGATGGACTAAGGCATAGCTATCCAAGATTGGCTGCCAATCAGGATTTTTCTCTAACACGGAACTGATGAAGGCCTTCTCCGTCTAGATTACTTTTTCATTAAGTTGCTTCTACATGCCAATTTGTTCCCATAAGTGCTCCTTTAACTTTTCATGTTTTTTGGCCTCATTGAACCATGTGCTTATTTTGATGGTAGATTTTTGATGTATCATGCACACCTCCTCCATTGAGAGGGTTCGATTTTCTCTAGAAAATATACTAATGTCTTGGTTGACCCTTACCAGTTTTTCTCCTAACTGGTGGAAACTTTCTTCCAATATATTTTTCTATTTTTCCATAGTGGTCAACCTTGCATTATTCGTATCAAGATTCTCTTCTTATGTAGTGGTCACTACCTTTGCATGGGCATATGCTTAAGCATCAACTGTTGAGGCATTCTAAACCACCTTCTCCTTCTCTTGCTTAGTTGTTTTGTTTTATTTAATCAATTGGTTAAGTTTCTCCAGTTGAAATTGTTCCAATTGGTCTGGCACAAAAAATTGTGTAGGGTACCATCTTTCAGCTCTCAAGGTGGCTAGCTCCTATTGTAGTCAGTGTACTTTTGTTTCTGCATGCATTACCCTGGTCTTTATCATGATCAACTTTTCTTTTATGATGACAAGGTTTGATTGCATTGTAGTGACATCACTGGTGATGTCAAAAAGAGTTGTCATCACTTGTCCAGTCTACAACAATATATCAAGTACATCCTCATGGACTGTAGGAGTCATCAAAATCCCAGCTAGCATTTGGACATCTCTAGTCCCAACCAAATCCATTGGAGGCACAACACGCACATTAAAATATTCTTTTATGTGATCTGTAATAACTTCTACTACACCTACCACATCTTAGTGCTGCATGACTATGATGGTAGCACCTTCTTCTATTTTGAACATTACATGAAAAGATGCAGTGTTCTCAGGGATTTTCTATGACCATTAGGATTCTAATCTTGATTGTAAAGAAATCTTCCCCCTTGATGGATCAGTAGAAACTATGGACTACACAACATCATTGATGATTTAGAAGAGGATTGATTCATCCCTACTTTCCCAACTGAGAGTTTCAACAATTCTTTGTAGATGGCTCATTATAGGCTGATAATCTTGTGGTAGCGGTGGTGGAACTTGTGGCTCTTGCTCTATTTCCTTTTCTAGTTTTGGCTCCTTTTCTAGTTCTTATTCTTGTTCATCACCAACGTCATTCCTTAGTGCTACAGGTTTAAGCAACTTAATAAAAGAAGCATCTTGATCCCTCCTAGAAACATCATTGGTGTATTCTAGGATTCCAAGGTGCTTGCACAGCTTCTTGATCAGGCAAGGAATGAAAGTATTGGATTCCTTGCCTTCTTTTCTTTGAACAACATATAAATTTCTATGAAGTACATTTGGGAAAGATTGGCATTGTATTTTCCCATTAATATTGCACTTCCCCTAGCCGTGTAGGTTTAGATTCTACTAAACCCTTTAGTTGGGAAGAGATGATATGTGCCTATCTTAAAATAAGTCCTCTCTTCTAGAGTTAACTTTTTGTATGTTTTATTATCTTTATTATACACCCACTTCAACCACAACTTTCTAGTTTTTATTTTGGACCTTGTGGATAGATGTGTCAACTTGGCCCCCACATTTGGTAGATTCAGAGCCTCTATGATTGCCTTGATTGAAAAAAAGATAGTGAACCCACCAATCTTGACTGTGGTGCCCTCTCCTTATTATGCCAAAATTGGTACATCTCACCAAGGTACCATTCTCCCCTTTCCAAAAGGATGTGCCATAATGATGATGGCTAGAGTTGAGTTTGAACTACCTTAGGGGAAAATGCCATAAATGGGCCAAAGTTCATTTCCAAGATGGCCATGGTCAACATGGATTCAACTAGATGGCTTCAAGGCATTCTTGGGACAATGTAAGGCATTATCCTTTCATTGGAGCTTATGGTTCTATAGCCTCACCTTGGATTGACTTCCCTGTAGAAGGAGCCTCTTGATGAATGTTAAATGATTAAGCCTCATGTTCCTCATGTTTAGCTAGTGGACCTTGTTCTCTTGGTCAACCTCTACCATCTCTTAGGCATTTGGCTACACCTTGAAAAGTTCCTTCTTGTCCTCCTTTTTTAGAGGCATTTGCAATCAATCAAGAGTCTAATGTTACTAAGGTATTGTTATTTATCATTAACAAGTTTATACCTTACTCATGACCTTAGTTCCATTAAGTTCTTTAGTTCATATGATTGCAAATTTAGAAACATTTTTAGAAAAATACCCAAAAAGTGTTAACTTCTTTTATGACTCTTTGCAATTGGCCTCTTTTTCCTTATGTATGGATTATCATGATGGTTATGGTCCCTTGGGTGAGAAAATTAAAGGGTCTAGCATTCATATGATTGATTATTCATTAAAACACTTAAGGTTCTTTAACATTCTTACCCTTATAATACCTTTTGGATGATAGCAAATTTTGAAAAATTGCCACAATTTTTCCATGCAAGCATCCTTCCCCAACTAAATTGAACACTCCAGGTTCCACTAGGTTCAAAAAACATGAAAATTGGAGCAGTATGAAGTAAGATATTGCATGTGAAAGTTGGTTGCGCAGAGCTCTAAGTTGAGAGAGAAAAATGAAAAAACTCCCCTAACTGCAAATGATGATAATAGATTTTGGAGCACCATAGAGGTCCTATATATAGTTTTTATGGACCTGATATTGGGTAGTCAATATCAGGGTGCTTGAAAATGCATTTAATGAAGGTTCTTAGAATGGAAAATAAAACTCTATGATTGGTGGAAGGGTTTTTGGTAAAATCCACAATTCTAGGGTACGTTAAAAATCATATTGAGGTACCAAAAGTGTTAGAAGATGGAGTTGCCAACATTAAAAGCTTTGGAAGATGGCAAGAAAAGGGGTTAGATTCAGGGTATAGATGAATGGATCAGTTAGATGATAAGGAAAGGTTTGAGTTTAACATTTAGGCACTTGGAAGGTTTAAGATGATGCAGGTGTATCAAACAAGTACAAGTCACAGTAGTTACACAAGTGGGTTCTCTCCAAAGTAGGCATCAGCCTGTAATGACCTTGTATAACCACACCTAAAAACATCTGTTGGCACCAAAGCATTTGAATGCAACACATACCTATGAAACAAAACACACATGCTCAAACCACCAATTTGACAAAACATCTCTATGTTACATAAAACCACAAGTTAGGATTATATAGATAGTGAAATGAGATGAAGTTTAGAAGGGATTACAAAGATTGGGATGTGAGGTGCCTTACCATAGGCATAATGAATCCTTATGTGTTATTAATGGTTAAATAATCATTAGCCCTTCTTTCCAAGATTCAAACCAAGTCCATACCATGTTCTAATGACATCGCATTATTTCATCTCTTTGATTGACAACCATAAGACTACCATTGTTGCAAGGAGTAGCATCACTTGGCATTTTGTCCAAGAGAGGAGCTTATTCATGGAATTTTTTTTCATTATATTTTATATCTAGGAAGCTAACAACCTTTAAGCAAGGGTGATGAATAGTGAGGTACCCCTATGCTTAAGCATATGAATCACAAGTGTTGATGCACAATCTGGTCAAATTTTATGGATTGGCTTAGTTGTGGCATCTAGATCATTATACTTTGATCACAGATCATTGTCTTCCCACTTGGACTAGTGGTAGCTTTGTCACATATGGTTTAGTCCAAAGTGAGGTGTATGATGTTATCTAATTCTATGCTACTCTTGATGATGAAAAGAGATAAATTAATTAAACTAATGAATAATGAAAAACTAGATCTAAACAAGCCTATGGGTAATGAGTATCCATACTTAATCATCTATACACCTCTTGGACTTTTTGAGACTACTTCTAGGTTTGCCAAGTGTACATCACTACTTGTGCCAAATGATACACCTCTGGATTACAAAGTATTTACACTTAAACGTTCATGATTAAGGCATATGCATTTCGCTTAAGGACAAGAACAGTAAATAGCAATAAATGGAAATATTTAACTTAAGAAAGTAGTAAATAATTAAATCAACAATAATCTAAGTGGATGCTACAATGATGGAAGTAATCTCAATCTTTATTGCAAGTCATGTAATGTCTCCAAGTACGTCATACTCGAACAAAGTTGTCATATGATTACAAACATCATACTATGGGCATGCACTAAGAATAACAAAATTTAAAGAGAAGAAACTAAAAACTAAACTATCTACCTGACTACTTGACTACTCGACTATTATCTCATCCGAGTTTCGAAGCATCATATTTATAAGCAAAATCTAGATGAGGTGACGTCGAGTATCTGACGTTGCTTATTGGCTCCAATTTCGAGTATGTGACATTGGGACACTGATGTTGTATATCCAACATTAGGGCCATTAAATGACAACTCATCATACCCCACAACTAAATGAAAACTCATCCTTGAGTTAAAAAAAATGACAAACAAGTTCTTTACAAAATATTGGTAGGTATGGGATTATTGACTGACTCAAACAATGAACAAAATAATTGACTCTTTGCATGTCACAATGGTGCAGTACAAAAATAGGACACATTATTATAAAACAAAATAAAAAAAAGACTAGGAAGCTCATGTGGTGCCTGGAGGCGATGGCTCTTCCATCGGCTACTTCCCTTTTGTCGCCAAGCCACTGAAATTTGTAACGATTAAGCAAGGCTTGTAATTTTTCTTCCTCTATCCTTGGGTCATGCATTGTCTAGGCTATTGTGCCAATGTGTGTTGGCATCAGTACATCCCAAGGACATGGTAGCTATGGGAACATTTGATTTGCCTTTATATACCATGTTGTGAACTATCATCATTCTTCCTTGAAAGCCCTAACTTTATGTTTGAGCTCATGATAATCTATCAAACACCGAGCTAGGTTTGAGGCTACATCTTTTTGTCCTTGATAACGAGCTTTGACCACCTCTAACTTTGAGTTTTCCACTTGGAACTTTTTTAAAGCATCTTTTTGATCCACAAACTCTTTCTCATACAGCACATAAGTGGTTGCCACTTGTTTCTCCAACTCACTTTGGGAATGACTTGCTATTAACATGGCAAGGTTGGCATATCTAAGGTTAGCCAATGTCATGTACTCTTTTAAATCCTCTATCTATAGGTCCTTATTTTTGACTTTAACTTGTTGGACCATGACATAGCTCTCCAAGATGGCCTACCATTTAGAATTTTTCACTAACAAGAAGCTGATGTGGGCTCTGGCCATCTTGATTTCCTTCTCAATGATTTCCTTGTACATGCCAACTTTGTCACGGAAGTGCTCTTTCAATTTTTCATGATTTTTGGGCTTGTTCTACCACGTGCTAATTTTTATTATTGACTTTTCATGAATATTTTATGCCTCCTCCATGGAGAGGGTTCTATTCTCCTAGGCCAATTTATTCATATCCTAGGTGACCCTCACCAGTTGTTCTCACAAATGGTGGATGCTTTCTTCTAAGATGTTATTTTGTTTTCTTAGAATGGTCAACCTAGAATTCTCTATAGCAAGTTACTAATTTTCCTCTTGGATGGTAGTTAGTGCATTTTTATACACATGAGATTATGCATCTGTAGCAGAGCCATTCCAAACCATTGTCTCCTTCTCTCACTCTGTAACTACTCTCTCATTTGCTAGTTTGGTGAGGTCCTCTATCCTGAATTACTCTAATTAATCTGAAACATCAAAATGAACAAAATCTCATCATTCAGGTTGCACGGTAGCCAACTACTTATTTCCTCTTGGATGGTAGTTAGTGCCTTTTTATATGCATGAGATGACCCAGTTGTAGTAATTGATCAAGCACGTCCTCATGCACCGCAGGAGTCATCGAGGTCCTAGCCAACATTTGTGCATCTCTAGTTCCTACCAAATCTATTGGGAACACAACAAGCACATTGAATGACTCTTTTATCTTATCAGTGATCACCTTTGCTATGCCTGCTGCATCCTCATGTTGTAGCACCACAATCGTGGCACCTTCTCCAATTTCCAATGTCACTTGAAAGGATGCAATGCTGCTAGAGATTTGGCATGACCATTAAGATCCCTCTCCTCCTGATTGGATTGAGATCTCTTCCCTCATTGGATCAGCTAATATGGTGGGCCATATGACATCATCCATGACTTGGAAGATATTGGCCTCATCCCTACTTTCCTAACTAATTGTTTCTCATTGAAGGCCTATAATCTTATGGTAGAAATGGTAGAGCTTATGCTTTGAATTTTGTTCAAGCTATTGTTGCATCTCTATTCATGACACAGCCACCTTTTCTGTTTCTTATTCTTCATCAAAATATTTCCTTAGTGCTGTAGTTTTTAGAAGTTCTATGAAGGAGGCATGCTGAGCCTTCCTAGGGATATCATTGGTATACCCCAAGATCCTAACATGCTTGCACAACTTTCTAATCAAGTAGGAAAATTGAAGTGTTGGTCTCCTTGACTTCGTTTCTTCGAATTGCCATTGGATTTATATAAAGTAATACTGGGGAAGATTGACTACAAATTTTCCCATTAGAATGAGACTTCCCCAAGCCATATAAGTGAAGATTTAATTAATACCTTTCATGGAAAATAGGTGGTATGTCCCAATATTAAAGTAGGTTTTCTCCTCCAAATTCATTTCATTGTATGACTTGTCCTCTTTGTTATATGCTCATCTTAGCCACTATTTCTTTGTTTTGGAATCAAATCTGGTGGACAAGTAAGCAACTTTAGCCCATTCATTAGATAGGTTGAGAGCTACAACAATTTCCTTGACTAAATAAGAGACGATCACCCCACAGATGTTAATAGTGGTGCCCTCATCTTTATTATGCCAAAATTGATGGACTTCACCTAGGTACCATTCACCACTATCAGATAAGATAGGTCACAATGGGGATGCTTTGAGTTGGATCTACATTACTTTTGAAGCAAACTCCATGAATGGACTGAAGTTCATTTCCACAATGATTGAAGTTAGTGTGGATTTTTCCAAGGTGGTAATAAGCCAATTAGACGATAATGTGAGACATTGTTCCTATTTAGGGGATTGGTACTTCTACGACCTCTCCTTGGGACAATTGCCTAGTAGTATGGGCCTCTTGATGAATACTAAAGGATTAGGCCTCTTACTCATCATGTTCCTCATGTTCTCCTTACAAACCATGGCCATCACGTGGATGCTTAGCAACTCTCTATGAGGGTTCACCTTGAGCAACTCTTTTTGGGGCCATCTACAATCAAGTAAAAACCACTTGTTACCAAGGTTATGTTTCTTATCGTCAATCAATTTATACCTTACTCCCCGAGTAGCAAATGAGAAAAATGAAGTTCAAGTTTCATGGGGGGTCATCTATTTATATGTTTTTGAGACCTGACGTCGGGTATGTGATGTCGTGTACGCCACATCGAGTCAAACCTGATGTTGAGTACATGACATAGAAGTCCAAATTTTTGCATTGTATGGGATAAATGAACATGCAAACTAAAGCTCTAGGATTGGTTGCAAGGTTGGAAGTTAAGTTTATGATTCTATGTAAGTGAAAGATGAACTTGAGGCACCGAAAGTATGATAAGGTGAAGTCATCGATGTGAAAGACATTAGAATGAGCAAGAAAAAGGCATTGAAATTGAGGTTGGGAAATAGATCAGTTTCATAATAAGGGAAATAATAAAATATACCAATTTGAGCACTTGGAAGGTAAAAAATGATGGGGTTATGTTAAGCAAATATAAGTCACAAAAGCCACACAAGTGGGTCCTCCCTAAAGCAGGCTCTAGCTTACGATGTCCTTGTGTAACCACACCTATAATATCCATAGGTACTAAAGGGGTTGAATGTAATGCATACCTGTGAAAAAAAACACACACATTAAAACCACTGAATTCAAACAATAACTCTATGTTACATAAAACCACAAGTTATGACCATGGTAGGACACCTCATGTCCCAATGAAACCATGTGTGTTATTAATGGTTAAATAACCATGTGTCCTTCTTTCCAAGATTCAAAGCAAGGCCAAACCACATTTCAGTGACACTGCATTGTTTCATCCGAGTGGTAGCCAACCATAAGACTATTAGAGTTGTGAGGAGTAACATCACTTGGCGTTTATCCCAAGGGAGGAGCTTATTATGGCACATTGATGACATATATATATATTTCTCTTTTTCAATTTTTTATGCCTCTGAGAAGTTGCCAACCTTCAAAAAAGGATACATGTCTTTCCAATGGGACCCACATAAGTGTATTTAATGCGAGTTTAAGTTGCTCTCACTCCCATTTTTTGTTAGATCTATAAGGATATGGTTACAACCTCATCAACATGATAGGACTTATAGAAGTGGCCAAAGAGAATCCACAGATTCCTTTGATGTTACACCCTTTAGATTCTGCCTTGGTTCTACACTCTTTTATTTGAACATAATGATTATAGAGTTATTATTAGGTTGGATAATGAAGAAGATTATCATTATGACTAGAGCAAGAACCTCTTATTAACAAAATGGGTGGATGGATGTTATGGTCTCAATGTTTGAATAATCAATCCCTTATGACTCAACAACATAGAGAAAACCTCACCTCATTAGGCAACATGATT
Source organism: Gnetum montanum (assembly GCA_015680685.1). Classification (NCBI taxonomy): domain Eukaryota; kingdom Viridiplantae; phylum Streptophyta; class Gnetopsida; order Gnetales; family Gnetaceae; genus Gnetum; species Gnetum montanum. The sequence continues at coordinate 365,158 of MNCI01035665.1, forward strand.
ATTTCATTCACAAGCAAGATTACAAAAGAAAATTAAAACAATAACTAGAAAAATTGGAAAACTAAAATAAGAAATATGAAAAGGGCAAAAAATTATCAAACAAAAAGATAAAAAGCACTTAAAAATCCTAAAGATTAGAATGAGGGATTAACTCCCATGACTAAATAATTGGCTGCGATAAGGATTAATAAGTGGATGAGTAGAATCCATGCATGTATGAAATGTTGGAAACCTTTCATGCTCCAACCAATGGGTGCTTGTTGGTGGTGTGGTGATTAGGTAGATAAATTATTGGTCACACACCTAATTGTTATATGTATGGTGGGTTAGGGGATGGGGTGTTTTAACATTATGGATGGCTGGCCCACGATTGTACCCTTGATCATGATATGGTATGCATGGATTTATTTGCCTCCCCACATTAGTAGATTCATTAGTTGATTTTGGAATTGGACTATGGATAGATGTTGGCCCCTGTGTATGGTCGGAGGACATTGGTTGAGATAAGGAAGGTGGTGCACTAGGTTGGCCTTGTACTAGCTTAGATGATGCAATGGGTTCACATGTGGTTTGTTTTAGCTTATGACCTTCCCTCCAGAATCGACATTTTTGATGTTGTGATTGGAACCCACTAGTGTCAGCATGTCTATGAACATTTGCAGCACAAGTGGCACTCATTCGTTGATACTGTGATGCTGAACCTTCCTAAGTTATTGTTGATGGCATTGGAGGAGGTGAATTATGAGAATATCAAGGGTAAGTTAGATGGTAAGTGGTGCAAGGTGGTGATCCTTCGGGGGATGTCATCTATTAACAGTACTCGAGAGAGTGCTAGTGGTGATTAGAAGTAGAGGATGTAGAACTAGTTGGAGAAATAGGATGTTGAACATAATAGCCATGCATTTTCGGTGGATATGGCTAATGTGATGATGGCTTCCCCCATGACTATGGTTGTTGCCACTACAGTTGACACCTGTATTGAGGCTAGTAATAAGTCCCCCTAGGATGGTATGATCGATTATGGGACTATCTATAATTACCTTGTGGGAGAGGAAGTCTCCTAGGCACGTGCTTTTGCACAAACTTCAAATTTAAGGCACCTGCCCAATACTCCTATAGATGCAACAATATGGGGCATTGGCCCTTCGGATGGTCATATATGCATAGGTTGCATCCATCATCCTCATCTATGGTTGATTCTTTAGCCTCACTTTCATCAGCCACTTTTCTCATTTTCCAAAAAGTGTTCCTAGCTTTTTCTTAGTTTTGTGTCATTTGTTTATTATGATCGCTTGGCTTGTTTTGCATGATCTTCTCCATGATCATCTCAATAAGAGTTGTGGTGTTTTCATTTATCTATTTGGACATCCTACTAAACTTTACTTCTAGATCATCAATAGACTCCTTTATCAGCAAGGTTTATTGTGGAATCAACACATCGAGAGTAGTTTCATTCTCCTTACCATAAATTTGGACCTCCTTCAATTAAAGAGTTGGGTCCCATTGATAATTCTCAACATTCTCCCATTTGCATATCTCTCCTTCTTCCTTTACCACATGCTCTATTAGCTCTTTGATCTGATGGGCCTAGAGCTTGTATAATTACATTAGGGCATACATCCCAAGGATCTCCCTTATTTAATTAGAAAGCCCATCTGATGGGACGCGATATCGCATGGGCCACGATATTGCATCCTTCCCTATGATATCGCATACGCAATATCACAGCCCATCGTCAATTGTATAAATAAGAGGCAGCTCTCCCTTGTTTCTCCATCTAGATCTAGACCTTATCCAAACTCTTGTCATTTTTCCATTCCAGAGTTAGAATAATTTCCATGTGCCCGTAGTAGGAGTCCCAAAGCGAACCAATATTTATTCGAGCAATTTTGTACCTAAGCACACAATTGTGTACGGCAATAAAGATGAACTTTTGGATAAACCTTGCAGTGCATGAACTAAGCTAAATAGGACTTTATTTATTTTTAATTGTTTAAATGCTTTCTTAAGGACTTAATCTCTCTCAACCCTCAACTCTCATAGTTAGGTGCATTCAGTATGACCGCTTCGAGCACGTGCGTTACGCTTGGTAATCCCAGTAACGACTAGCGTTTGGTAATCCCAGTAGTGTTGCATTGGTTCAAGGTGTGAAATGGCAAGTGGGAATGGATACTGATGCTAGGATGGTTAGAGCTTAGTTAGTTAAAGTTAGTTACTTAGTGTCTCCACCCTTTCCTCTTTTAGCATAGCCGATAAAACATAATAGATGTAAAAATCACATGCCTCAAGCTTATTTAACCATACAACCGTGACAAATACAAGTAATCTTGGGAAGACAAAAATTCATTAACCTTAGGTGTTCCATAAGGCGTGTAGGCACTTAGTCTACAGAGTTCGACTGGATCGCACGTGTAACACTCGTATTCATATGGTTGAGTGTAGGGGTACCTCGCCACTCATCACTGGCATCGTTGCTGGGCACTAAGTTGTTTGTGTGCTAAGTAGAACATAGGAAATCATCCATATCATTGGGAAGCTTAAACGAACCCTTAGGATTAATTAGAAGAAAATTTAAACAATGTTCAATAGCACACCAAGTAAGATAACAATGTCTTCTTCTCATAAAAGCACTTCACCACCTAGGGATCACACAAGAGATAGTTGGTGGTACAACATGCATAACTGAGAACCACTAGTTGCTCAAAAGTATTGGGTGGTATATACTCATCCCAATGAGTATATACCTGATTTTACTTTTATCCTCCATCAGGATGAACAACTGCGTTGGGAAGATTTGCAAGGCAACATAGCATTGCCCCCAGATCGTTCAGTCCCCAACATGCTCCTTCGTGCTCTTGCATAGATAGGCATGACACAACTATACGTTGAATACGTTGCATGTGATTAGTACATAAGGGATTACCATCCCATAGTAGCGCAACATTTAAGGGACTCGCGGTAGGAGAGCTACCATACATCATTGAAGGGCGAAGGGGTCCCGCACGTCCTAAGAAAAATTGGAGATGGTGAACCAATTATAATAGGTTCTCCATCAAATTATGTTCTCCCTCCTAACGATGGTGAGGAGGTGGGGTATCAGAACCTACACTCCACGATTCACAATCTTGGTTCTGATCCCCATGAACACCAATTGTTCACTAAGGGAACACCAACACATGACAAGGGTGGGCATTCGGATCATCATCACGATCGGGGCCATAACCACTAAAGAGAAGGTAAGAAACATCATCATGGTGATGGTTCTCCTTCTTCTTCTTCCCCTTCATCGCATCATTCATCCTCTCCTTCCACATCAGGACGTAGTCACAAAGATCACAACTGTGAGGATAAGGGTAAGCAAGATGAGAGACCTCGATGAGAGAGTTGAGAGCGAGGACAAGGGCATTCGAGAGAATCAAGGCAAAGAAGGAAAAGTAGGAAACCATGTAGGCATCATAGACATCATGAGAGAGATGATCATGATGAACCCCTAATTGCAACTTGAAGCATGTTAGACATTATGGAGGCTGTGAGAATACCTACAAGGCACCAGAAAGATAGCTAGATCAAGAGACTAGACATGAATAATATCCCATGGTTTGAGGGGGGATATAATGTTGATCCGCAAAACCACTTACAGGCATTCCACGATGCTTGTGCCTTGCAAAATATTGAAAATGAGTGGCAAAAGTTAAAGTTATTCCCTAGGACACTCATAAAAGAGGCAGAAAGTTGGTACTAGTCTTTAGAGCCAAAATCCATTAGAAGGTGGAGTACGATGCTAGAGTTGTTCAACGATAAATATCAAATATACTCCAAAGTGTCCAACTTGCATAAGCATATCTAAGGATGGAAGCAAGGTAATCACAAACCCTTGGATGCTACCATGGGTTGATATTGTGCATTGCTACATCATTGCCCGGGCCATGGTTACGCACAATGGGATCAACTACGGCACCTCATAGATGGGCTAAGACACGAAACTAGGAGAATCCTTGGGACATATGCCCAAGGGAGATTATCAAAACTTATGTTCCATGAAGTTCATAGATTGTTGGAGCAAGTAGCTAAAGAAGAAGGAGAACTATGGAAAAGAGAAAGCATAGAAGAATATAACTGCGGTCCTTCCCTCCGAAAGAAGGGAGTAAGATTTTGTAAGGAAGAGGATGAGTCACCACTCAAGGAGTTGGTGAATAGAAAAACCTTGCTGCTTCAAAAGTTAACAACTGAAGTGTCAGATAAGGTGGATCAAATATGGGACTCCTTAGATAGTAGATTCAAAACCATTTTAAAAATCGTATAGGAGTCTAAGGAGCGAAGTAGTGACCATGATAAGAAAAAGAGGAGAGATTCAGACCATGCACATAGTAAGGGTAAGGGAAAAATGACAATCACCGATGAGGTTGTGGATTCCAATATGGATGATGACGGTGGATGTGAAATATGCCAGTATGACCATCCTAAGGGATGTTGCCCAATAATCTCACATCTGCAAGAGTCCGGGGTGTATGCACTCAACCCAAGACTTAACAAATGGCAAGCACCCCGAAGGTTGCCTTATCCCCAAGGTAACCCAAGATAGTTCCACCAACCATTAACATATTATCCAAGTGGAACTCCTACACAACCTATCGAGCAACACCAATAGTGGCAATACCCACAATCATGGGGGATGCCACCATCAAGACAACAATACCCTTACCAACAACCAAATCTGTATGGCTATTACATGTAGTAGCCAGTTTTTCCAAGTGACTCTATGGGTCACGTGACTCCACAATGACACTACCAGGTTTGGGAGTATTTTAAGACTCCCTTTTATGGAAAAGACACTCCACATGCATACCATCCTCCGAATCCATCTGCATCTCTTATGCCAATAGTTCCACTACCACTTGCTCCAACGATGCAAGGGGAACTCCCCACTCAACCATAGCAATGTAATGCTATGAGAGCTGTAAACCTTCAACCCACTACTAGTTCTAACAAATATACAAAGAGAAGACCCTTCTTTAGAACCAACAGTCCAAACAAGCTCTCACAACCACAAGCGGTTGAGTCTATGACCACTCCTCCATCAAGAAAAGCTTCGGAACTCCCTTCAAACCAACAACAGAGCTCAACACATATGGTTATGTTAACACATACTATCACTAATTAGATAAAGGTGGGCCACCTTCCCAGGAAACTCTCTAACCCCAAAAGTCCCTTAATCTACCTCCAAGTCGCTGGGAATGAACCACATAAGGCTCTTCCTGACTCAGGTTTTGGAGTCAACTTAATATAGCAAGAAATGTATAAAGCCTGGAACCTGCCTTCCACTCAAGAAGAGAAATATTCAATTAGAGCTGGCTAACCAGTCCATCACTGTCCCTTTGGGACTTATGGAGGACATTATTACCATTGTGTGTGGGTGGTCATACCTAGCTGATTTCCTAGTGATAGAAGTCAACAATAATAAAGGGGACTTCCCAATTATAATGGGGAGGGCATGGATCAGTACCATAAATGCATGCCTAGGAATCCGCAATCTTTCCTTGGAAATATCTAAGGAAAACATTTATGAAAAGATCAAGATGAAGAAAGTTCCATGCATCACATACAATGATACAAAGGATGATGACATACAGGAATGCTCAACATCTCCTGCATGCAGTCGGTATGCCCAAGAAACGTAAATACAAAGGTGCCTATATGTAGCAACCACACAACAAGAAAACACCTAGTGGTTGATAGCTAATCAAGAGAGCAATCCACCAATATGCATGGAACATACTAGGGGAACAAGGAGCAACCACAACGAAAGCATAGATACATTGGAGTATGAGCGTCGTTGACTTCCATCCCTTAACCTGAAAACATCAATTGGGAGAAGTTGGACACTTCTAAGAAATTCAAAAAAATGCTCATTACTTTGAATCTCTCCCTTCCAATTCAGTCATGGGGGAGATGGCCACCTATGTTGATCATTCAAGACCCTCAGTTTCTTTTTATGTTTTTGTTTTACACATTTTTGTTTTACAATTTCTTTAACTTTTCTTGTTTTTGTTTTACAATATTGTTTATACTTTTTCATTTCTTTGTCTGTGTGTGTGTGTGTGTTTTATCTATTTTGTTAAGTTTGTCACCCAATAAGTGCTCTTAATGATGGTATGAACTATTTTCTATTGATTGCTAATGTTTGGTTTTTACCTTTAAGTTATGATGTTGATACTAAGGTATGGTTCTTTTGATATAGCAGGTAATGAGTTCACATCACCCATGCATCCACAATTTCTATGGTCTCTCTTGGCTTGGAACTATATAGTCCCTTTCTCAATAATAAGAACTATCAATGAATCAGTAACTAAGCAATCAGTGACTGGGCATTTCTCACACTAAGGAAGGACTCAAGGATTGAAAGGGTGTGACTTCAAGGGGATTTGATGCATTTGTGTGGGCCATTCTCTTGGGTTCTTGGATGTTTTCTTCTTGAGTTTTCTTATTGTTTCGACGTTACCCAACTATTGGAAAGCTGAGTAAATAAAAATAATAACTCTTTGCATGGTGTGGTTCTCATGCAAAAACACATTAAAAAAAGAGAAGAAAGTGAGAATTCAAAGCACACCCCTTAGACAAAATAATCATCTAGGCTACAAGCACTAGTTATGGAACTAAATGAAACATGTTCCCTCTAACTAAGGCTCTTCTTGCTTCCTACTTTCTCATCTTTTGTTTCATCAAAATAGTGGTGGATCTTTGGTGAAGGCATTATTGTTACTTCAGAAGGATGGATTGGCCGAATGCATTAATGCACAATCACTGGATGTGGTTTGTTTGAGGCCAGACTTGGAATGAGATCTACTAAGTCACATTAATCATTAAATACACAAGGGGCTATACATCACCTTGTTCTTGAGATTCCATTCCATTCTCTTCCTTCCATCCTTCTTTCTCCATTTTTCACCTCATTGTCGGTTGTATCATTAGTGTATATTTTGCTTGACACATTGTTTTCTTTTTGGTAAATTCTTGTGGTTAAGACTTTAACTCTTGTTCCAAATGACATTCCCAGAGCCTACGAACTCTTTCAATGTGGGTTTGTCAAGGCATTAAGGGCACGAGCCTGCTTTGGGGAGGACCCACTGGCATTCCTATTTGATGCACCAGTTAAATTCTTTCCCTTAACACTTTTTCAATCAACTATATTTTGTTCATTTCCATCTTGACATCCATTTCATCAACGTTACAGTTGTCTCTTTTTCTCCATCTTCCTGGTTCCTTTTCCTTTTCTCCATTCTCTCACTACTGGAGGTTCACTCTCAATCATGGGGGTCATAGCCTAATTTTTTCGATTTTTCTCTAAACCCCTACACCTCGGGTAGGCACTAATATTATATCTCTATACTCATATCAGCCATACCACAACTCAGCCAATGGACCTGACACCGAAGCAAAGTATCAATTGCATTATGATTCATTTACCCTTGCTAATATAAGATTGTGTTGTGTGTACAGATGGAAATTATGCAACAACAGATTGGATCTGGTGGAAACACTTGGAATGGATTGGTACTGAAGCAGTTATGAAAGGAACGAGATTGATGGCGCACTTATGGATGGACAACAAAAGGTGCAACCTTGGCATTGGATGCAAAAAATTTCTTCTCTCTTCTCTCTTCTCTCTCAGTTGCCAAATAAGGCCTGATGTCAAATGTATAAAGTGTTCACTCTTGTTGTCATAAACACCAGTTTTGTCATGTTCTGTAATGATGATCCATTCACATGTCATCCCATTAACCATTAGTTCCATTCAAGTCAATAATCCCATACCTTCCCAATATTTTGTAAGAAACTCGAGGACGAGTTTTTATTCAATCATGGGGGTATAATGGGATGCGATATCGCATGGGCTGTGATATCGCATACGTGATATTGCGTCCTACGATATCGCGTATGCGATATTGTAGCCTGTCGCCAGTTCTATAAATAAGAGGTAGCTTTCCCTTGTTTCTCCATCTAGATCTAGACCTTAGCCACACTCTTGCCATTTTTTCATTCCAGAGTTAGAATAATTTCCATGTGCCCGCAGTAGGAGTCGCAAAGTAAACGGATCTTTATTCGAGCAATTTTGTACCTAAGCACACAATTGTGTATGGAAATAAAGATGAACTTTTGGATAAACATTGCAGTGCATGGACTAAGCTAAATAGGACTTTAATTATTGTTAATTGTTTAAATTCTTTCTTAAGGACTTAATCTCTCTCAACCCTCAACTCTCATAGTTAAGTGCATTCAGTATGACCGCTTCGAGCACGTGCGTTACGCTTGGTAATCCCAGTAATGACTAGCGTTTGGTAATCGCAGTAGTGTTGCATTGGTTCAGGGTGTGAAATGACAAGTGGGAATGGATACTGATGCTAGGATGGTTAGAGCTTAGTTAGTTAAAGTCAGTTACTTAGTCTCTCCATCCTTTCCTCTTTTAGCATAGGCGATAAAACATAAAAGATATAAAAATCACATGCCTCAGGCATACTTAACCATACAACCGTGACAAATACAAGTAAGCTTGGGAAGACAATGATTGATTAACCTTAGGTTTTCCATAAGGCATGTAGGCACTTAGTCTACAGAGTTCGACTGGATCACACGTGTAACGCTCGTATTTGTATGGTTGAGTGTAGGGATACCTCGCCACTCATCACCATCTATGATGTGGAAAAGTTACCTTTCCTTGGAGAAACCATGGCTTTGACATCTATTTAGTAAAATATAATATTTATCTAAGGCCATGTCCAAGGGTTCATGCTGTTCTTATTTCCACTCATGGATCTATCTCCTCAAATTACACACTCTTGCATAGGTTTGGTATTTCTTGTTGAAAAGTTCCAACATTGTGAATCATCATTAGATTGAATTTGGTTTCAATGATCTATACCACAATTTGGCTCTATTAGATAGTTTTTTAGGAAAGAACTTAAGGTTTTCCCATCCACTTTCAATGTTGTAAAAAGCACAAGCATCATAGGAGGCTTATAAATGATGTTTCGAATCTGAATTATAGTCGCTTGCAAATTTAGGGATATTATTCATGTCAAGCTTAGGTAGTCAACTCTTTTTGCGATGCTTGTGAGATGTCTTAATGGCCTCTATGATATGCATTAGGTTCTTAGTGACCAACAAGGATTCATCATCATCAAATAAATTGTGAGGAAAATTTCTATGTTCATGGTGACTTCATTGACTTTTCCGATGGGTTTGATTCTGATTTTTAGTTTGACCCTTTAAGGGAGCTCTATCTCTATACGTACGTTCATCTTCGTCAGAAATAGATGTTGAAGAGGAAGAGGAAGATGAGGAACTGGGAGAATCACCATGGCTGTTATGGTGTTCCTTGGGGTTTCTTGGTTTATCATTTTTTGGTTTCAAGGAGGTCTTAAGCCTTGAGGCCTCCCCTAGTTTAGGACCTACGTCATCTTCTTTAAGATTATATAGCTTAGGTGAATGTAGTCTTTGGGTGTCATTAGGGTAGTCATGATCATAAGAAACCCTTGCATAAAGTTAATCACTCCAATTTTCTTTAGCATATATTGTGTTATTTCTCCAATGAATATGCTCACTATAACATGCATTATCATTGCGATGTGGGAGAGACATTGTTCTTGGTTTATGGTGTGTGTGGTTTAAAAGTTTTTGAAAGATATATCGTTAAAACCTTTTTATAGTGATTTTTTATGATATAACTAATCTAGATAACTAGCACCATCCCCAACAATAGTGCTAATGATGAGTGACGAAGTACCCCTATTCTCAACCATACGAATCATAAGTGTTCATGCATGATCTAGTTGAATTCTATGGATGGAACTAGTTGTAGCATCTAGATCATTATTCTTTGATTACAATTTGCTATCTTCCCACTTGGACTAGTGGTAGCTTTATCACGTATGGTTTAGTTTAAAGTGAGGTGTATGATGTTCTCTAATTCTATGCAATTCCTTATGATGAAAAGAGATAAATTAATTAAACTAATAAATAATGGAAAACAAGATCTAAACTAGCCTATGGACAATGAGTATTTGCATTTAATCATCCATACACATCTTGGACTTTGTGAGACTACTTCTAGGATTACCAAGTGTACGTCACTGGTTATGCCAAACAATACACCTCTGGATTACCAAGTGTCTACACTTAAATGCTCATGATTAAGGCATACACATTTCGCTTAATAATAGGAATAGTAAATAGCAGTAAATGGAAATATTTAACTAAAGAAAGTAGTAAATAATTAAAGCAACAATAATCTAAGTGGATGTTGCAATGATGGAAGTAATCTTGATCTTTATTACTAGTCATGTAATGTTTCCAAGTACATCACACTCGAACAAAGGTGTCATATGATTACAAACATCATACTATAGGCATGCACTAGGAATAACAGACTTTAAAGAGAAGAAACTAAAAACTAAACTATCTACCCGACTACTTGACTACTATCTCATCTGAGCGCCCAAGCATCATATTTATAGGAAAAATATAGATGAAGTGATGTTAGGTATCCAACATCACTTATTGGCTCTGATGTCAGGTACACAACATTAAGGCTCTAACGTTGCATATCCAACATCAGGGCAACTGAATGATGACTCATTAATGGGTAACATGTCCTTCTAGTGGGACCCTCAGAAATTTATATAGTGCCCTTTTATTTTACTCTTACTTCCATTTTTCATTAGACCTATAAGGATATAATGATAACCTAAGCAACATGATAGAACATACAGAATTGGTCAAAGAGAATTTACAATACTCCTTGATGTCACATCCTTCACATTCCTCCTTAGTTTTGTATTTTTTTGTCCTAGCATAATGATTAAAAATTTATTGTTAGTTTGATGATGGAAAAGAATATCATCATGACCATACCAAGAACCTCTTATTAATGAAATGGGTGGATGGATGATGTGGTCTCACTATCCAAATAATTAGTCCCTTATGACTTGATAACATAGAGAAAACCTTACCTCAATGGACTACATGATCATTTTAGTCACAAGTGAGATTACTGATAAAGGAAATGAAAACAATATGTGGAAAAATTTTAAAAGGATAGGAAAAATTAATATCAAGAAATAAGAAAATGATAAAAAATTGTAAACCAAAAATATGGAAAACACCTATTAATTATGAATGTTAGGATGGGGTGTTTCCCCCATGACTAAGCATTTGACCATGATAAGAATTAACAGGTGAATAAGTAGGCTTTATACATTTGCGAAATAGTATTAACCTTTCATTTTCAAGCCACTAGGCGTCTCTTAGTTTTGTGGTGACTACGTAGACAAATTGTTGTTCACACACCTAGTTGTTAAATGTATGGTGGATCAAAGTATGAGTTGTATCAATGTTAGGGATGTTTGGCCCAAAATTGCACCATTGATCATGATTAGTCATGCATGAAATCAGTTGTCTCCACACAATGCTAGATTCATTAATTCTATTAGGTGTTGGAGTAATGATGGATGGTTATTTTTGTGTAGGATCAGAGGACATTGATTGTGAAAGGGAAGGTGTTATACTTGAATGGAATTATGCTGGTTTGGATGATGTGGTAGGTCCATGAGTGCTACATTTACACATGGGAACCATCCTGAAGAAGAGACATTTTTAAGATTGTCATGGGAACCTATTGGCACTATCAGGTCTATGTCCATTCATAGCACAAGTGGCATTTGTTTGTTGACGTTGTGGTGCTAAGCCTTCCTATGTTGCTAGTGGTGGCATGTGATGGGGCGGAGTATGAAAATATTGAGGATAGAATGGAGGATAAAAGGTGTAAGGTGGTGATCCTTTAGGAGATGCCACTAGTTGATGATACTTGGAAGAGTAATAATACTAATTTGAAGTAGAGGACATAGAACTAGATGGGGAAATAAGTTGTGAAACATAATATTCGTATGAGTTTGGTGTTTAGTAAGGGTATGGATAGTTTGGTGATGGCCTCCCCCATGACTGTGGGTTTCACCACTATGGTTGATGATAGTGTTAAGGCTAGTAAGAAGTCCCCCTAGGATAGTATGATTGGTTGTAGGATTGTCTATAGTTACCTTGTGGAAAAGGTAATTTCTTAGGCATGTGCTTCTGTATGAACTTGGGATTTAATGCAAAAGCCCAATACTCATGTAGATGTAACATGACTAGGCAATGGCCCTTCAAGTGGTCATATATGCAGATGTCACATCTATCATCTTCATCTGTGGTTGAGTCTATAGCCTCTCTTTCTTTAGCCATTTTCCCAATGTTCTAATAAGTGTTCCTAGCTGTTTCTTGGTTCTTCTTCCTTCATTTATTGTGATAGCTTACTTTGTTTGGTATTACCTTCTCCTCTATAGTTTCTACAAACATTGTAACTTTCTCATTCATCCATTCCAATATCCTATCAAACTTTGCTTCAATTTCGTCAATAGACATCTATATTAACAAGGTTTGTTGTAGAATCACCTTATCGAGAGTGACCACTTCTTCCTTACCATAGATGTTGACCTTTTTCTTTTGAAGATTTGGATCCTAGTGATATCTCTTAACATTCTCCCATTTGCATAACTCTCCTTCTTCTTTTTCCATACACTTTATTAACTCTCAAATTTGATGGGTTCATAGCTTGTATAATTGACCTAGAGCATACATCCCAAGGGTCTCTCTCGTTTCATTATGAAGCCCATCTATGATGTGAAAAATTTGCTCTTCCTTAGAGAAACCATGCCTTGGACATCTTTTCAATAGGGAATAATATATATCTAGGGCCATGTCCAAGGGTTCATCTTGTTCTTGTCTCCATCCTTGGATCCATCTCCTTAGGTTGAAAATCCATGCATAGGTTTGATATTTCTTGTTGAAGAGTTCTAGCATTGTGGACAACCATTGAATTGAATTTGGTTTCAACAATCTATACCACACTTGGCTCTATCAATTAGTATCCTAGGAAAGAGCTTTTTTGCCACCCACTTTCAATGTTTTATAAGGCATAGGCATCATGGAATGCTTTTAAATGATGTTATGAAGTCAAATCATAGCCTCCTAAAAATTAGGGATATCATTCATATCAAGCCTAGGCAGGCAACTTTTGTTACAATGCCTATGGGATATCTTAATTGCCTCTGTGATCTACATTAGGCTCTTAGTCGCCAATAAGGGTTCATCATCATCAGACATGTTGTGATGAAAATTTCTATTTTTATTCATTTTATTGTGATGATTTTTTCTATGTTCATTTTGATGTCTTTGATTTTTCCCATGGTTTCAATTTCTATTTTTATTTCGATCCCATAATGAAGTTGTGTCTCTATACCTATGCTCATCTTTGTTAGAACTAGACGTTGAAGAGGAGAAGGAAGTTGAGGGACTAGAAGGATTTCCATGGCTTCTAAGGTGTTCCTCATAGTCCTTTGATTTATCATTTCTAGGTTTTGATAAGGTCTCAGGCCTTGAGGCCTCCCCTAGTTCATCTCCTTTAGGGTTATCTATCTTAGGTGAATGTAGTCTTTGAGTGTCATCAAGGTGGTCATGAACATACAAAATCCTTGCATAAGATTGGTCACTTCAATTTTCTTCAACATATACCTTGTTAGTTCTCCAATCAATGTTTTTGCTATATAATGCACTATCGCTTCCTTGTGAAAGAGACATTTTTTTAGTGAATGATGTGTGTGATTTAATATTTTTTGAAAGATATATCATTAATACATTTATAGTGATTATGTATGATATAACTAATCTAGATAACTAGCATCATCCCTGGCAATGGTGCCAATGATGAGTGGTGAGGTACCCCTACATCCAACCATAAGAATCACAAGCATTCACACACGATCTCATTAAATTTTGTGAATGGGACTAGTTGTGCATCTAAATCATTATTCCTTGATCGTAGTTCATTGTCTTCCCAGTTGGACTAATGGTAGCTTGTAATGTATGATTTATTCTAAAGTGAGGCATATGATTCTTGATGTTGTCTAGCCCTAAGCTACTCCGAATGATAACAAAGAGATTGATTAATTAAGCTAATTAACAATGGAAAGTAAAGTCCAAAATAGCATGCATGTGATGAGTATCTATTCCTAATCGTCTACACACACCTTGGACTTTGCGTAACTACCATTGGGATTACCAAGTATACGCCACTATGCTTACCAAGTAATTATACTTAAGCACTCACGATTAGTTGTACTCATTCCGCATAATGATAGAAATAATAAAAAGCAATAAATGGAAACATTAACTAAGGAAAATAGTAAATAATTAAATAATTAAAAGTAATAATAAAGCTAAGTGGATGCTGTAATGATGGAAGTAATCTCGATCTTTATTGCCAAACATGCAATGTGTCCAAGTATGTCACACTTAAATAAGGATCTCATACAATCACTTTACATCACACTACGGGCATGCACTGGAAACTAACAAAGCTTAAAATCAAAAATCTATGAATTAATTCTATCTTCTTGATTCCTTCTATATCCCAACCCTGCATCCAAATGTGGTATTTATAAGAACACATGGAAGAGGCAATATCGAATGCTTGACATCAGAGGTTATGCCCCGATGTCAGATACCCAACATTATGGCTCTAATATTGGATATTCGATATTGAATCCATGCAAAACATGACTCATCAATAGTCATCTCCTACAGCAAGTGCCTTTCAAAAGTTTAATCATCTTCTTAAGAATATTTTTAAAAATCTTCCTATCAAAACTTAGGATGATCTTACAAATGAAGATGGTATTTTACAAGAAGAAGTTATTATTCTAAGGTATTCTTCTTTCAGCAAATATCACTCCTTTTGTAGGTGATGAGTGGCAAGGTATCCCTACACTCAACCATATGAATACAAGCGTGTATGCATGATCTGGTTGAACTCCATAGATGGACTAGTTGTGGTATATAGATAGTTACATGTTGATCATAGTTCATTGTCTTCCCACCTGGACTAGTATTTTCTTTTGTCACGTATGGTTTAGTCCAGAGTGAGGGGAATGATGGGATCCTAAACTAATGCTATTCTTAGAGATGATGGGGAACAATCTTAATTAAGCTAATGGACAATGGAAAATGAAATCTATGCTATCTTAAGTGCAATGAGCATCCATCCTTAATCATTTGTATGCATCTTGGACCTCGTGTACTACTTCTGGGATTACCAAGTGCACATTACTTGAGCACTCCTAGATACGCTACTGGGTTACCAAGTAGTTACAGTTAAATGTTCGTGATTAAGTCATACTCATTCCACGTTAATCGACAAGAAGTGTAAATGACAATAAAGGAAATATGAACTAAAAAGACAACAATAAATAATTAACAATTCAAGTGATTAAAAGTTAAGTGAATGCTGCAATGATGGAGTAATCTTAATCTTTATTGTCGATTGTGTGCGTGTCCAAGTATGTCACACTCAAATAAAGGTTCTGTACAATTACAATCATCACATTACAGGCATGCACTGGGGAAATTACTAAAACTAAGTGAAAACTAACAAAAAGACTCTACCCTAAGACTTACCAACTCCCTCTTTCCTGTGCACCTAAATGTTGTATTTATAGGCCTACACAAGAATCATGATATCATGTATCTAATATTGTTATCTAGGTTGTGATATCGTGTACCCAATATCGAGGATCTAATATCAGGGCCTAGCAAACCATGATTCATCATACCCCCATGACTGAATAACAACTCGTCCTTTAGTCAGATAAAATGAGAATGAGTTCAATTGATTACACAGTGGGTAGGTATGAGATTATTGACTAATGAGGAATTACTCATGCCACAGTGTGGGATTGAACAAAACAAAATTGGGACATAGATACAAAATTACAAAAGGCAAAATTTGTTGGAACTCATGTGGTTCCTACCGGTAGTGGCTCCTCCATGGGTCTCTTCCCCTTATCTTATGCTCCAGGCTTGGGAAATGGATGTCTCTGAAGGATCACCTAGAGCTTTTCTTCTTCAGTCTAGGGATCCTATGTCATCCATGCTGATGCTCCAATGTTTGTGGAGTTGGCACCTCCCATGGGCATGACAGTTGCAGGAACATCTGATTGGCCTTGACATACCAAGCTACAAACAACCATCCTTCCTCTTCATAGGCTCTAGCTTTGTCCTTGCATTCTTGGTAGTCCGTGAGCCATCGAGCCAAATCTATCGTGACATCTTTCTATCCTTGGTAGCTAGTTTTAACCACATCCAATTCAAAATTTGCTACTTCTAATGTCTATAAT
The DNA here is from genome assembly GCA_015680685.1 of Gnetum montanum. NCBI lineage: Eukaryota > Viridiplantae > Streptophyta > Gnetopsida > Gnetales > Gnetaceae > Gnetum > Gnetum montanum. Next base: position 381,420 of record MNCI01035665.1, read on the forward strand.
TTCTTTTTGTGTTTAGCAAATTTTACTTATATTTGGTGTAGGTGGTTGCTACCTGCTTCTCTAATTTAGTTCTTGGGCATCCTACCATCAACATGGCTAAGTTGGCATACTGTAGGTTTGCCAACTCCATGTACTCTATGAGATCTTGTCTTTGCAGTTCTCAGCTTTTAGTTCTGCTTGATGGACTAAGGCATAAGTATCCAATAGGGCCCACCAATCAGTATTTTGAGCACTAAGAGTGTTAATATGGGCTTTGGCCATGTGGATTTCTTTTTTAATCACCTATTTGTACATCTCCATCAAATCTTTGAAATGGTCCTTGAGCTTTTCATGTGGCTTGGCCTCATTCTGACATGCATTTATTTTAATCACCATCTTCTAGAAAATCATGCGTACCTTCTCCATTGAGAAGGTTTTTTTATCTCTAGTTAAGCGACTCATATCCTAGTTGACCGTTATTAATTATTCTCGCAATTGCTAAAAAGTTTCCTTGAAAACATTCTTTTATTTTTCTATTGTGGTCAATAGGAAATTTTTGGCAACAAGGTGTTTATTTTCTTCTTGTGAGGCCCTAAGCACTTTGGCATGTGCATACATTTGAGCTTGTGCCTTGGAAGCATTCCAATTAGCCTTATCTTTTTCTTCTACCACTTTTTTATTCTCTACTAATAATTTAGCTAGTTGCTCTATCCAAAAGGATCTAGCTAGTCTACAAGGATGAATTGGGACAGATCCCACTGTGCAGCTTATAGTGTGATGAGCTTTTCTTGGAGTCTTTTTAAATCCTCCTCTACATGTTCAGCCCTGACCTCTACCATGACCAACTTCCCTTTTGTAGAAATGAGGTCTGACTATGTTGTTATGATATCTTGAGGGATGTCAAACAAGGATGTCATCACTTGTCCTATCTGCAACAACCGATCTAGAACATCCTCATGATTTGCATAAGCCATTGAGGGACCAACCAAGGTTTGAGCATCATGTGCTCCTATAAAACTTGCTCATGGCACAACAAGGACATTAAGTGATTCTTTGATGTGTTCTACGATCACTTCTATTGCTCCTACTACATCCTGGTGCTACATGACCACTACTGTGGCACCTTCACCAATTTCTAGTTTCACTTGAAAAGATGCAATATTTTCAGAGATCTTTTGTGACCAGTGTGATTCACCTCCTCTTGTTTGGATTGACAACTCACCCCATGCATGATCAATTGAGACTATGGATTGTATGGCATCATCAATGACCTTGAAGATATTTGCTTCATCACAACTTTCCCAACTAACCAATTTAGTGATGGCCTTAAGATGGCTCATCAATGGTCGATAGTCTTGCAACGGTGGTGGCAGTTGGTCTTGTTGGCTTGTAGGTTGTGTGTTGGGCCCCGCTTCTTGTTGTTGACTAGGCCTTATGTCTGGAAGTTGGCTAGGACCTGCAGTTTCAGGTGTAGTGGGCCCCATCATCTGTTCTTGCTCAGGTTCCAGTGTCTCACCAGCATTTTTCCTTAGTGCTAGTGCCTTTAGTAACTTAGCAAATGATGCATTTTGAGCTTTTCTAGGGATGTCATTGGTGTACCCTAGAATTCTAGCATGTCGGCACAACTTCCTGATTAGGTAGGGAAAAGGCAAGACAAACTTTCTCATCTTACATTCTTCAAATTTCCTTAAAATTTCTATGAGATATAGATGGGGTAGGTTGGCATCAACCTTGCCCATCAATATGGCACTTCCTCTAACCACATAGGTAGAAATTTTTTTCAATCATTTTGTTGGGAAGATGTGATATGTGCCAATTTTGAAGTAAATCCTCTCTTTAAGTGTAAGCTCTCCATATGCTTTATCCTCCTTGTTGTACTCCCTCTTTAACCATATCTTGCATGCATCCATATTAGAGAAAATGGACAGGTGAGCAACCTTGGGCCCTATATTCAGAAGATTCAACACTTTCAAAATGGCCTTGGTAGAGAAATCAACAAAAATCCTACCAATATCAATCATGGTGCCTTTTTCCTTGTTGGGCCAAAATTGGTATGTCTCCCCCAAGTACCAATCACCACTCTCAAAGAGAATAGGCCACAGTGGAGACCCTTTAAGTTTGTCTTTGACTACTTTAGGGGAAAATTCAGTTAAAAGTCCAAAATTGAGTTCCACAATCATAGTTGCTAATGTGGACCTTTTACGAATTACATGAACAAATTCTAGGGACAACGTGAGATGTTGTCCCTATTTAGGTGTCTTGTCATCTCCACCTTTGACATGCCTCAATTGCATAGTAACAATAGGTTCTTAATGAATGCTGAACAAGTGTGCCTCCTGATCTATATGTTCTTTGGGAGGTGCTTTACCTCTACCTCTCCTTGGTCGTTTGGATGCACCCTAAGAGGGTCCTCCTTATTGTCCTCATTTAGGGGCCATCTGCAATCATATGAGACCGATTATTAGTAAGGCTATTTACAAAATTAGATTAATACCTTACTCCTTGTCCTTAATAGATTCATTTCTTGCTTAGTGTAATTCAAAGTTAGAGATTTTCATGAAAATTTTCATAAAAGTTTTGATATTGGGCCCAACTTTGATTAGGTAACTCTAGAAAATAATTTTCATGATCTGGATGAAGAAATAAAATTAATTTAGCAAATGTTTTTAGCATTTTTAAGGTCACTTACCCTTGATAATATCCTTCAAGCAACAACAAATTTCAAAAAAAAAAACTATGTACAACTTGAAGCTTACCCTTCTCCCATGACTAAGGTAAACACTCCAGGTTTAAGTAGGTTCGATCAGAATGAGAATTGGAGCGTTAATGAGTAGGTTATTGATGTGTGAATGATAGGTGTGTAAGCTAGAAAATTTGTGAAAAAAAATTTCAACAACTCCCCTTGCATGAACAGTGAAAAATGATGTTAACATGCAT
>MNCI01035665.1:384388-397304 GCA_015680685.1 Gnetum montanum
TAGTTTTTATAGAAGTGATATCGCATACCTGCTATTGTAGACCCGATATCAGGTACCTGATATCGCATCCCTTCTGAAATAGGGTACTTGGAAAAACTGATAAATTTTTGAATTTCCAAGGCAAAAAAAGAAAGATTTAAGGTAATTTTGAAAGATCTAGGATAATGTTGAAGAGACCTAAAGGAACCAAAAGTGTAATGAAGTGGAACTTAACAATGAAATTCATGAATAAGATGAGGAAAAAGGACATGTTGCAGTACATAGGAATGTTGTAATTTAAAATGATGATAGAGGGAAAGATAATTATAGTAATGCAATACTTGGAGGATGTCAAATGATGTGGTGATGTGCAAGAGTGCAAATTACAAAAGTTACGCAAATGGGTTCTCCCCAAAGCAAGTTCCGACCTATCATGCCCTTACATAACCACACCTTAAAATGTCTATAGGAATAAAAAGGGTTAAATGTAATCTATACTAGTGTAACAAAACACACACATTTAGATACCACTGTGATGAGGTATGAGTTCTATGCCACATAAGATACAAGTCAGAAATACTTAGACAGTGAGGTGAGACGAATCATAGAAGGGATTATATAGATCGGGACATAAGGTAACTGACCCTGGGCACGATGAATCCCTGAGTGTGGGGGATGTGATTAATGTATCATTAGCCCTTCATTCCAAAATCAAGACCAAGTCCATGCCTCTGATCAGTGACATCACATTGTTTCATCCAATGATAGACAACCATAAGAGCACCATGACAACAAGGCATATGATCACTTGGTATTTTGTCCAAGGGAGGAGTGATTTGAAATTTCTTTGCAACACATTTTTCTTGATTTTTTTCTTTGATGTTTTTCTTTTCTTCTTTTCTTTTTATAGCTACTTTGGCACTTGGTCCTTTCCAACAGTGAATCGGAGAAGATACCAACCTTTAGGCATGGGTGCATGTCTTTTCAGTTGGATCCCTTGAATAGCATTGAGATTCTTTATTGAGTGCCTTTATTACTCTTACTTCCATTTTTTGTTAGATTTATAGGGATTTTAGTATAACCAAGCTGCATGATAGCACATATAGATGTCACCAAAGAGAATCCACAAGTCCCCTTGATGTCACACCCTAGTCATTCCCTCTTGGTCCATCATTTTTTGCTCTGGGCATAATGAGCACACAATTACTTTAAGTTTTAATGATGACAATAATATCATCAGACCCATAGTAGAACCTCTTATTAAGAATGGGTGGGTGGATGTTGTGGGCTCACTATCCAAATAATTAGTCACCTGAGACTTGATAGCATAGAACAACACCTCAACTGACAAGGCACATGAGTATTTTATTTACCGATGAGATTACCCTCAAAAAAATAAAATAAAAAATTGGAAATGAAAAATTGGAAAACAAAAAATTGTAAAATCAAAGAAAATGAAAAACATTTACTAATTTTGCTTGTTAGAATGAAGGATATCCCCCATAACTAAACTTTGGAGCATGGCTAAAATTAATAAATGGAAAATTTGGATCCATGCATGTGGGAAATATTGAAGTTTGGTCATATCCAAACCACTAGGTATCTTTTGATGTTGTGGCTAGAATGTACCCAACTTGGGGTTTACACACTTGATTAAAGTAGGCATAGTGGGGCAAATTATAAGATGTGGTCATGTGATAAGGAGTTGACCCACTATGGCACCTGTGACCATAAGATGATATGAAAGGATCAATATGTCTCCCTATGTGGCTATATTCATTAGGCTGCATGGTTGTTGGAGTGTTGATTGATGGCCTTGATAAGGTAACAAGAGGCATTGAGTTCAAGGGAGAAGATGCATCATAGTGCTAGACTTGTTCTGAGTTGATGGATGTAGTGCTTTCAGAACCATGCTATCTCTTTCTACGATCATGCTTAAAGAAAGGATGCTTCTAATGTTGTGGAAGACCTCCACTGCTATTGACAATAGTAGCACAAGTAACATTCATGGGTTGGTGTTGTGGTGCAAAACCTTTTGGCACAACTAGTGGTGATGTAGAAGGAGGTGAATGATGAGAATATTGAGGGCAAGGAGAAGTGCACGGAACATGAGATGGTGATCTTGTTGGAGAGTACATGGGTTGATAGTACTTAGGAGAATGATAACAATGTGATGAAATAGAGGATGTTGATGCAATTGGGAAAATAGGATGCTAAACATAATAAGTGCTTGGGTTCGAATGGTATGAAGGATGTGACCAGTTTGAAGGTGGCCTCTCCCACGACTGGGGGTTTTGCCACTGTGGTTGAACCCAATATTTCTATATGAAATCTAGATGTAACATTCCTCCCGAATGCTCATGTAAATGTGACAATATTGGGCATTAAACTTTGGGGTGATTTTATAGGCAAATGTCACATTGATACGTGTGATTTGCAGTTGAGCTCTTATCCTTGTTTTCTTCAACCCTTCTTTCCGATTGTCACGTGGTGTCCTGTTCTATTTTTCGGTTTGGCATGGTTCCACCTGTAATAATGTTGGCATACTCTTTGCATTTTTTATGTACCCATTCCATCATCTTATTGATCTTGGCCTTAATTTCATCTAGTGATTATAGTATTAGCAAAGATGATTCCACCTCCTTGAGGTGAGTTGATTTCTCCTCTTCATGATCATGGACCTTTGCTATTGTGAGATTTTAGTCCTATTGAGAGCTTTCAACATTCTCCCATTTAGCTATTTCTCCTTCTTCTTTTGCTACCCTCTTGATAGGCTCTTGGAATTGATGGGTTCATAGCTCATATAGTTGACCTGGGGCATACATCCCTAGGGTCTCCCTTATTTCATTACGAAGCCCATTCATGATGTGATACATTAGCCTTTCCTTAGAGAACTCATGGCCTAGGCAATTGTTTAACAATGAATAACATCTTTCTAAGGCCATGTCCAAGGGTTCATGTTGCCCTTGTTTCCACTCTTGGATTTGTCTCCTTAAGGCTGACACTCTTGCATAGGTTTGATATCTTTCAGTGAAGAGTTCTACCATTGTCAGCCAATTTCAAATTGATTTTGGCTTTAAAGACCTATACCATACTTTTGCTTGGCCAACAAGTGTCATAGGAAAGAACTTGAGTTTTTTCCACCCATTATTAATATTGTTCCATGCACAAGCATTGTAGAAGACTTGTAAATGTGTTAAGGATCTAAATCATAGCCTCCTGAAAATTTAGGAAAGTTGTTTAAATCAAGCTTGGGTAGATGGCTTTCCTCATGATGCCTGTAGGATATTTGAATAGCCTCTTGTATATGCATTAGGTTCTTAGTGGCCAGGATGGTTTCATCATCACTAAGTAGGTTATGAGTTTATGAGTTAAGATGATGTTGTTTTTGTTCATGTTGGCATTCTTGACTTTGCCCGTGGGTTCGATTTTTATTTCTACGTTGACCCCTTGAGAGATGGTCATCTATGTCATGACCCAATGTTGAAGGAGCAGAGGAAGAGAAAGACCTCAAAGATTTGTCATGACTTTTGTAAGTCTTCCAATCATCCCCAAATAAACTTCTGTTAGCCATTGAGAAGGTCCTAGGCCTTACGGGCCCCCTCATTTTATGAGACGTTCCATCCTCACTAAAGGTGTTTAGGATGGATGACAAAAATCCTTGAGTATCGTTGGGGTGTCCATGAACATATGAAGCTCATGCATAAGATTGAGTACTTCAAACTTCATTTTCATCATAAATTTTGTTGGTTCTCCCATGAATCGCCTCATTAGTTGTTACGTTATCATAGTCTTATGAGAGAGACATTATTGTGAATTGTGTGTGACTTATTCGCAATTACGTTCTTTCTCAAAGATATATCATTAATGCTTTTTTACAGTGATCTTGGATGATATAACTAATCTAGATAACTAGCATCGTCCCTGCCAACAATGCTAATGTTGAGTGGCAAGGTACCCCTACACTTAACCATATGAATACGAGCATGTACACATGATCCGATCGAACTCCGCAAACGGACTAGTTGTGGTATCTAGATAGTTACACATTGATCACAGTTCACTATCTTCCCACCTGAACTAGTATTTTCTTTATCACGTATGGTTTAGTCCAAAGTGAGGTGAATTATGGAATCCTAAACTAATGCTACTCCTAGAGATCATGGGGAACAATCTTAATTAAGCTAATGGACAATGGAAAATGAAATCTATGCTATCCTAAGTGTGATGAGAATTTGTCCTTAATCATTTGTATGCATCTTGAACCTCGTGTACTACTTCTGGGATTACCAAGTGCACATTACTTGAGCACTCCTAGATACACTATTGGGTTACCAAGTAGTTACACTTAAATGTTCGTGATTAAGTTGTACTCATTTCACGTTAATTGACATGAAGTGTAAATGACAATAAAGGAAATATGAACTAAAAAGACAACAATAAATAATTAACAATTCAAGTAATTAAAAGCTAAGTGAATGCTGCAATGATGGATTAGTCTCAATCTTTATTGCCGATCGTGTGTCTGTCCAAGTACATCACACTCAAATAAAGGTTCCGTATAATTACAATCATCACACTACGGGCCTACATTGGGGAAACAACTGAAATTAACTAAAAATTGACAAAAAGACTCTATCCTAATACTTACCAACTCCCTCTTTCTTGTATGCCCAAATGTTGTATTTATAGGCCTACACAGGATTCACGATATCATGTATCCGATATTGTTATCTAGGTTGCGATATCGCATACCTGATATTAGGGCTTGGTAAACCATGATTCATTAGCAGGCTATTATTTCCCTTGTTGTAGAACAAGTAAAGGCTCCACAAGTTGTTCATTAGATTCTTCAAGATACTTGGCAACGGGTTGTTAATTCTCATATATTGGATTTTTTTTATGAAATTTGTTAATTAAATTCTCCCAAGGCATGATTACTTTCAATACTCAAACCAAAAATGAAATATTCATTAGAGATTTGATGAATGAGGTAATATCTTTAAAAAACTTAGAAATTTTGGATGGTAACCTAAAATTAAAATTTTTATTTGGTCTATCCTTAATAAGCCTATGAGAACAAGAGTTCTACACATTAGTATTGCACTTCCTTGTTTCCCTTACTATTATGCTTTTGAATCTTTATCACATTTGTCTTAGGACTATCAAAGTTTGCAATGTATTGCAACTCTTCTATAATTTCCACATGATGCCTTTGCTATCCAAGAGTTTTTATTCTTGATATGGAAACAAAGGAATTCCCACTTGTTCAAAGGTCAATCAATGTTTCTTTCTAAATGGTGCATTTTTTATTTTCTATGTCAATGCTTTTGCCTGCAATTACATGGAGAATTCAAAAATGTTACTTCATAGAGCAAGATGCTTAATTTGTTGCAAAGACTTCAAAATGGATGATTTTTGCTCAAATTTGAAAGGTATGCCTTCATATTTTATTATGTTGTTGATTTTTCTCCTTATCTTTATTAACAATTTATCCTCTAAGATGTGCATCAAGTTAAGATGCATTGGTAATATGCTTGTTAATTACTTCACAATCTCCTATAATTTTTGTGTTGTCCTCAATTTTCAAAGGTTAAGAGTTCTTTTTTATTGCTTATTTCATTTCCATGCGTTTAAGTGGCATTTTCTTTATTACTTCTATTCTTTGGGTAATTTAAAAAGCTTTATTTCCTATGTATTATATATACCTTTGTTTATTTGTAAACAGTAACTCTTTGATTTTTAAAATATTTTTTTTAATTAGTATAAGGTGAAGTTAAATCCTACTTCTTACCCATGGACCATTAAAAAAGGTAAAAATGATAAAAAAAACAAACATGGGAATCATTTTTTTTTAATAATCATTATATCAAAGACGTAAGCCGGAAATATTTATGTGCTAGTTTGTAAAGTTATCTCACTTAGAGATCGCATTTAACAAGGATGGCCTTTGGTGAATTACATTAGGCTAATAAATGCCTACCTCAGGTTGTTAGATGATTATAACAATTATTATAATCATCGATTTAGTAAGCATCCATATAAACTTGTGGCTTTTCAAAACCATGACGTGGCACATTTGCCAGTGGGGATAACGGAAAATTATGAGAAAAAGTAGGCACACTTGTAAGAGAGGTAGCAGGGTTGGTGGTGGCCTGCTACCTCCCCCAGAGTTCAGGGGCTATGGAGGCACAAGGGATCCTCCACTCCTTGTGTCTTCGGAACCATACTGGCATGGTAGTTCCATGCATTAGTAAGAGGAGGCTACGACCTACCTCATTACCCCACTTGGTAGGACCTTTCCTAGGAGGGTTGCATAGTTCAACTCTGCGTTGGGGTGTTTTTACTGGGTGTGTCATGGGATGTTCTATGGGATGTTGTGTGCGCTCCTTGGAGCGCAACACCAACTACTAGCATGCAGTGATCTGGAGGGTTCAGCTGGTACTTCCCATGGTGTCCATGTGAGTGGAGCAAGGGAGTGCTATCTAGCTTGTTTACGTATCACGAATATTGAATATGAAACACCGCTCAGGAGACATGCTAACACTAACACATTGTTTGTTGGCATGTGTTTCAGGATTTTTGATTGTTGAGATGTATTCCTCTTGAGTTTCATCCTAATTCAAAATCTACTTGGGAAACTCTTGCTAAACAACGTATCCAGGGACAACGTTGTTACAAATGGTATTAGAGCCTCAAAATTTTAGTTATTAGTAAAACTTTCACGCTAAAGGGGTGAAAGTGTTTGTGTTTTGTGAGGTTCCCATTTTCAACTTCTGCTAGCCACTCTCCCTTTAAGGGTGGCCTTGTGCTAAAGCTCTCTCTTGGGAAACATGGAGCCTAGTGGACCGAGTAACATGGATGATGTTCAAGCAAACCCAAAAATTGAGGCCGAGATAGAACTTGGTCAAGATGAGACTAAGTTTCAAACATTATGAGATCATGTCAAGGCAATTAATGAGGCCTTAGCCTATCCTAGTCTAGAAAACACAGATGTGATTCATCACATCTTTAAAGATGTTGACTTGCCACAAGAAAAGATGGATCTTCACTCTTAGGACAAAGTGAAAGTGGCAGAGCCTAAGGTTTCGACCTTGGAAGGTCATTTGGATCGCATGATCAACCTCTACAAGGATCTATTCGAATCCTTTGAAGAGGCACAAACAAAAGCATCTTTGGTTAAGAACCTAGTTGGTCAAGTGAAAGTTTTGGAGGATGCCCTGGTCAGGGTAAACCAGAAACTATTTGATTTAAAAATTGAAAACGCCATCTTGAAATCCTCCTTAGTAGGATGCTTGGTAGACGAGACAGTAGCAACGACCCGTATCAAAGCTAGAGAATCGAGTTCTTATGATGGTGAGAGAAATGATGCTAAAATTGATGCCTTCCTCCATGATGCGGAGATGTACTTGAATATTGGGGGTGTTCCTACAACCCAAAAGGTCTCCACAACATCTCAATTTCTCATAGGAAGTGCTAAGCTATGGTGGATTAGCCTCCTTTGTGACCAAGAAAAGGTCACTGCTACAGAAAAGATAGACACATGGGACAAATTTAAGGCAGCACTGATCAAACAGTTCCATCCTGGGAACTCTGAATGGATCACTAGAACTAGGCTAAAGACCTTAAAACATTCAAGGAAGCTTGTAGATTATATCAATAGCTTCCAAGAACTCATGTTGCTGATTCCCGATATGGGAGATCAGGATCATTTTTTCAAGTTTGTAAATGGGTTACAACCATGGGCACAAATGGAGTTGCGTCGTAAAGGCATTGACTCCCTCACAAAGGTTGTTGCAGTTGTTGGTACTTTTCTGAACTTCAAGGCAATGAAGCCAAATAAGGGCAAGCCTGGGAAGGGAAAGCATGTCACACCCTCCCACTCTCAGAGAATAGATACAAGTTCCACAAAGGTGGAAATATTTTCAAATCAGTTCAGTAAGGCAATCATCCGATGGGTGGTCCTCTAGGAAACCAAGGCTCTCAACAAAAATGTAAGGATATAGAGAGCAAGTGGTAACCTGGGGCCAAGAAGAAACAATTTATGGGAGGTACCTTTAAGGGGCCAATTCAATGCTTCTTGTGTTGAGGAAATCACCTAGCAAGAATTGTCCCCTGAGTTTAGGAAGGATTGAGAATAGACAAGGGCCGACTCTAGGGTAACAACTGATGGCACTCAATTATCGCCCTAACCCATGCCTTCATATTACTAATGGAAGCACATCAGGGGAACAACGAAGGCTAGCAGTTATGATGGAGTTATTTGACATGGTTACGCAGAGGTCAAGTGATGGAAACTCCCAGAGTACTAATCCTAAAAATTTACATTAGGTTCAATTGGCCCCAATCACTATGAGCTCAAGTTAGATAAGTGTCCTAATTGATAATGGGGCTAGTCACAATTACGTGGTTCCAGCCATGGTGAAAGACTTGCAGCTAAAGATGGAACTAGTCCAAGCCTCTTGCAAATTGGCCAAGTTCAGGCCCCTTTGGTGCATCAGGTTATGTAATAGTGTCCCCATTCAAGTGGGCTCATGGCAAGGACTTCTAGATTTTTCAATTCTAGATATGGACTCCTTTTAGGTCATTTTGGGCCACGAATTTTTACGCAAGGCCAAAGTTTTCATGGCTCTACACTTAGACCTGATCTTTATTTCACATGAAAGCTCCCCATGCCTAGTTCAAACTCATGGAGCATAGATGGGAAAGGATGAGGGTTCTAGCCCCCAGATTGTGTCACCAATGGTGATGAAACACTTGGCCAGGGATCCTACCAGGAAATTTTTGCTAGCTATGCAAATGAGTGATCCTTCTGAGGCTTGTGGATCCCAAACTAATGTTGACCCATGCATAACACAGGTGCTAGAAAATTTTAAAGATGTGATGCCACCTAAATTACCAGGAAGTTTGCCACCTCAAAGGGCCATGGATAATAAAATAGAATTGCAGCCAAGTACTAACCCTCTTATCCAAAGGCCATATCGCTTAACAAGACTAGAATTGGGGGAATTGAAGAAGCATCTTGAAGGTTTGATGTCTAAGGAATACATTCATCCCTCAAAATCCCCTTATGGGGCACTAGTGTTGTTTATCACCGAGAAGGACAAAATGCTATGGCTTTGTTACAATTACAAGTTGCTGAATAAACACACTCTCAAGAACAAGTACCCAGTACCACTCATTTCTAATTTGTTCGATCAATTAGCAGGGGCCTGGTATTTTATCCGACTAGACCTTAGACAAGGGTACTACCAAGTTCGCATTGCAGAAGGGGACGAAGAAAAAACTGCATGTGTAACTCGGTATGGGTCACATGAGTGAACAATAATGCTCTTCAGACTTTACAAGGCACCGACTACATTTTGTACCTTAATGAACGAGATATTTCAACCTTTCCTGGACAAATTTGTGGTTGTCTATCTTGATAACATCTTGATATATAGCTAGACAATGGAGGAACATTCCCTCCACCTACAGATGGTCCTTGAGAAGCTACAAGAAAATCAGCTATACATTAAGAAAGAGAAATGTAAATTCTGCTACTCAGAGCTAAAATTTCTAGGACATCTCATAGGGTATGGGTAGGTAAAGCCAAATCTAAAGAAGGTAGAGGTTGTGTGCTAGTGGCTTGCTCCCACTAATGTACATGAGGTCAGATAGTTCATGGGGTTAGCTAGCTTCTATCGAAAATTTATCAAAAATTTCTCAGGTATCGTTGCTCCCTTGACCAATTTGCAAAAGAAAGAAGTTGCATGGCAGTGGGATTCAAATTGTCAGCAAGCCTTCGATAGGATCAAAGAAGCTTTAACCTCTCATCTAATGTTGGCATTACCTAATTTCTCAAAACCTTTTTAGGTTCATATGGATTCTAGTGAGAATGCAATTGGGGCAATCTTGCTACAAGAAGGTCATCGTGTCGCTTATGAGAGATGGAAGCTGAATCAAGTGGAGCAGAGGTGACTAGTCCATGAAAAAGAAACATTTGCTATTATCCATTGCTTAAGAGCATGGAGACATTACTTGCTGGGAAGTCGTATCCTTGTAAAGATAAATAATCTGGCCACTAGCTACTTGCTGAATCAAACGAAGCTGAGGTCCAAACAGGCTCGATGGTTGGCCATGTTATCTAAATTTGATTTGCAATTGACTTACCTTCCTAGGAAGGAGAACGTGGTGGCAGATGCATTGAGTCGCCGTCCTCAGCTTGCCTCCTAGCTCTTTTCTATCACTAGGCCACAAACTTTACACATTCAATGTGATGAAGTGTTGTTGGCTAGAATTCATGATGGCTTAAAAAAGGTATCCCCATATCATTGATCTAATGAAGCTAATAGAAACTGGGTAAGCACCACAGTTCAAAATGAGGGATAGACTGCTTTGGTTTTGGGATAATCGGATATGCATTTCGGATTGGGATGTTCTACAAAAGGAGATAATCTGAGAATGCCATGAAACATAGTGGGCTGGGCACCCTGGACAGCAAAGAACCTTGGCACTCATTGAGAGAACCTTCTTCTGGCCAAAAATGTATCACGATGTGATTTCTTATATCCAGAAGTGTCTTGTGTGCTAGTAGGATAAGGGGTCTACGAAGCGTTTGAAACACCACTAATTTCAGCATGGCACTTTGAACGGAAAATAACTTAAGCCCTTTCAAGAATTCAAAAGAAAAATTCTTGATCCACAACATCAAGCTCGGTAAGCGCGATTTTAGAGTTTTTTGAGAATCCATTAAAAGCTCAGCATCAAAGAGCATTTGTTGTGCATGGTATTGTTGCTAGAGAAAATGAGAAGAAGAAGGATAGCAACTATAGCTTCATCTTCCTTGGCGTCTCGTCTTCACCACCTGCGTACATACCTGCCAGGGCTTTCTTTATTGTCTGCCCCGTTCCAAGGATTTAGGAGTAGCGTGCCTCATTCTTGCTTCTATCGCCGTCATTGCTACGCTTGTTCTTGTTTTGCCATTCTCTACTCTAATCCGCCCACGTGATCTGATCATGATGTATTATCAAAGGACAGTGAACACTTGCCTTTGATCGTTGGATGAGCTACAAGTCGAAATTTGTTTGGCAGGGTTAGTTGCTTGTTCCTGTATCGGATGGACACAGAAAATGGCATGTACTTCGGGCCAACAGTCACGGTCTACGACGGTGATACCATCATTGTCGAAAGTCATCAATAGATGAAAGAATAACACCACCCTTCCACCAACGACAAAAGCTCTCCCCTCGTTTTCTGCCGCTGCGGCCACCTCACTTTTCTGTTTGCCGCATCATTGCTTCCACTCCCGAGCCTGCCATCGCACCTGCCACAGCTGCACCATGCCTGCGCATCACTGTCTGCTCCTGTCGTGCCACGTCGATGCTGTCTTCTGCCGTTGCCCCTCCCTGCGTGCCTACCATTTCTTTGCACGCCGCTGTTTTCCGTGCCATCGTCCTCTGCCCTCCCGTCACTGTGCCTACCGACTATCGCGCTGCCACGTCACTCCTCTATGCTCCTGTGGCCTCGCCCGCACTGCTGCTCGTCCGCACTGTAGTTTCTGTTGAAGCCTGTGCTTTGTGTTGCCACTGCCACCTTGCTTTGTGTTATCTACCGCCACCTCGCTCTGCGCTGCCGTGCTGTCTCCTCTGCTACCGCGCTGCGTTGCTGTTTCTTCTACGCCGCGCTGCTGTTTCTGCTGCGGCCGCGTTGCTATTTTCCTATCGCCGCACTGCTGTGCCGTCGCTCTCCGTTGCGGCCACCTCGCTTTTCTGCCGTGTCCCCCGCTTACTCCTGCCGTGCCTGACACTCCTCTGCCACCGCGTCACCGCCACCTCGCACCGCCTGCCGACTGTCACACTTCGGCATCGCTCTTCTGCGCTGTTGCGTTGCTCTTCTGTGCTTGCTGCGCTGCTGCGTTGCCTGTCGACGCTGTTTCTCCTGCGTGGCCTGCTCTGTGCTGCCGTTGCTGACTCCCATGTCGCCATTTCCTGCCGCATCACCACTTTGCACCGTCACCGCGCTGTTGATTTTTTTCGCTGCCGTCGCTATTTTCTGGTCGCCGTGCCGTGGCCTTCTGTGCCTCCCATTTCTCTGCTGGGCCGCCACCTCTCCATTGTTCACGTTGCTATCCGCATTGCTGCCCCCACGTTGATGTTTTCTGGCCGTCGCGGTTTTCCGTCCACCGCGTTGCTGATTTCTGCCGTCGCTCCTCCTGTGCACGTCGCTGTTTTTCTCCCTGCTGACGCCTCTTGCCTGCCGGCGCTGCCGCTGCTGCATCACTGGGCATTCGGGCATCATCGGCTACTGTCCTCCTCGATGATTAAAATTTTTTTTTCACCAAACATTAGAGAATTCCAATTTTCCAGCCGACCAACCAAAAATAATAATTTTTAATCAAGGGCCGCTGCCGCTGGACATCTTTTTTAAAATTTTCTAAAGTTTTATGACTCAAGGGCTTGTATTTTTAATTATTTTTATTTTTTATGGGCTCAAANATTTTCCAGCTTGCCCTCAAGCGAAGGTAGAGTCAGCTGTGGCTTCCCAACAATCTTTCGGTGTTTGTTTCCCTTCCAGCCTTACACCGACAATTTAGGTCAGTACAGTTTTTGGCGCTAGGAGGAGGGCCACTTTCTTGTTATTGATTAAAACCTCACTACCTATCAAAACTCATCCATCTTGCCCATTTAAGNAGAACAAGAAGAACAAGCAAGAACAAGGAGGCAAAGAGAAGCAAAGCAAAAGCAGCAAGAAGGAGAAGAAGATTGGAAGAGGCAAAGATTGGAGAAATTGGCGATTTCGAAGGAGGATAAAACTTGCAATCCTTGGGCGCTCGACACATCCGATTTTTGGCTTTAAAGTTCTTCTTACATCGTCGCATCACATCTTTCCAGGGCTAGGCGTTTGACTTTCTATTCACACTTGTGCAACTACGCTTTGACCGGTGCACATTTTTCTA
>MNCI01035666.1:0-31549 GCA_015680685.1 Gnetum montanum
CTTCCAAAAAGGACTAATTAGAAGAAAAACCAAGCAAAAAGGAGACTACCCAAACCACAGGGCAACAACATCAACTACAAGTTCCAACACCACTGCTACAAGATTATAGACCTTCAATGAGTCATCTACAACAAATTGCAAAAACTGTCAGTTGGGGAAGTAGAGAAGAAGCCAATCTATTCAAAGCTATTGATGATGTAGTCAAAAAAACTATTTCAACCAATCTTTCCAGTGGACAAATATCATTGCAGTCAAGAGGACAGGCCTAGTGGTCATAATAGATTTGTTAGAATGTTACATTATTCCAAATTTTTCTTGAATCTAGAGAAGGAGCCATAGTTATGATCATGTAGCATCATGATGTCATGGGAGCCAAAGAAGTGCTCACAAATCACATCAAATAATCATTTAATGTACCTATTGTGCCACTAATGGATATTTCTAGAATCAGGGATAGTCAAATGATAGCCAATACCTTTATGACTCCTGCAGAACATGAAGTTGTGTTAGATAGATTGTTGTAGATAAGACAAGTTATGACAAATCTCTTTAATATTCCTAATGATGTGACTGCAACATAGTCTAAATTAATTACCACCAAAGGAAAATTAATCATGGCCAAAACCAAGGCAAAGCAAGCTAAGAATGAGCTTCTCTGATTACAAGAAGAGCTTGTAGCCTTGAGAGCAAAAATGAGGGATCCAACACAATTCATAGCACCAAATCAAAAAGCACAATTTAGAACTAAGTAGATCAATTTCCTACTTAAGAATGATAAAGACATAGCAGATGAGAAAGAAAAGGTAGTATGGAATGTTTCAATAGCTAAAGCCCAATCACATGTTCATGCCAAAGCACCTACTACCTTACAAGAAGAAAATAAACAACTCATTGTAGACAACTTGAGGTTGACCATAGTAGAAAAGAAAAAACAAATTCTAGAAGAAAGTATCCATTAGCTGAGAGAGAAACTAGTGAGGGTCAACCAAGATATGAGTTGCCTCATAAGAAAAAAAAAAGCCCTCTTTATGGATGAGGTATAAACCATTACACAGAAATTAGCTATCAAAATCAACACATGGCAAAATTAGGCTAAGAAACATGAATGGCACAAAGAACACTTCTAATACCAAGTGAGCATATACAAGAAATAAATAAGAAAGAGATCTAGATGGCAAAGGCTAAAATTAGTTTTATTACAACACAAAATCCTGATTGATAACCTATCTTGGATAGCATGGCCTAGACCTATCAAGCAGAAGTGAAAAATAAAGACCTATAGATAGAAAACTTGAAAGAATACATGGCATTAGCAAACCTCCATTATGATAATTTGGCCATGTTAATAGTAGGTAGGCCTAGAAATGAGAAAGATTTTGTAGACTAAAGAGATGCTCTACAAAAACTTCAAGTAGAAAACTCAAAACTAAAAGTAGTTAAGGCTAGCTACTAGGGGCAAAAAGATGTAGTAGTGAATCTGGGTAGAAGATTAACAGACTACCATGAACTCAGAGAAAATGCCAAAGCTTTTGAAGAAGAGCAATGATAGTTTGTAGCATGGTACATTAAAGCTAATCAAATGTTTTTGCAACTTCCATGTTCATGGAATGTATCGAATCCATCAAACATTGATTCATCAACATGGATGGTCTACGATCCACGAATGGAAGAAGAGAAGTTGCAGGTGCTCTTGAAGAAGTACCATTTTAAGAAGCCTAACAACAAGGGGAAAAACTTATGGAAGAGCTACCTCTACTTGGAACAACATTAGGCTACACTCAACCTCACTAATTTTTTTTTTTCATTTTTTGTCAAAATTTTCATGTCATGTGTTCATTTTTGTAAACTCCACTACGAAACTAGATAGTCGTGTATATAGAAGTCAGTTTCATGTAAAGCTACCTCTCAATTTTGTAAGAAATTCAATCCTCATTTTTTTTAACTCAAGGATGAGTTTCCAGTCAGTTGTGGGGGTATGATAAATCTAAAAATTTTCAAGTAATGATATCATAGTTACGATGTCATAGATACATTATCGTATCTCAACATACATTATCGTATAAATGATATCACAAGGTACATGCCAGCCTATATAAGCAGCACTTAGACACACAAATCTGTAGTAGATTTGTTAGCATAGTAACAAATCTTTTTTAGTTTATTTTCTTAAATTTAGTACTTAGTAGTTTGTGTCCATTGTATAATGTTTTGTAATTGAATGAAATCTTTATCTAAGTGTGTTGTACTTGGATGCATTACATGATTGGCAATAAAGATCAAGATTGCTCTATATCATTGTAGCAACACTTAGCTTTATTTCTATTTCCAATTAGTTTGTTGTTTACTATTTTCATTGTTAATGTTTACAATTACTTGCAGTAATTTACTTTTAATGTCATTAACTGGAATGAGTACAACTAATCTCAAGCACATAAGTGTAACTATTTGGTAACTTGGTAGTATTATTACTTGGTATGCCTAGTAGTGAGGTGCTTGATAATTCCATTAGTAGTTGTAGAAGTCCAAGGTGTGACCGAAAGATCAGGACTGGCTACTCATCGCATAGGCTAGTTTAGATTTATTTTAGTATCCCTTAGATTTAGAAACCTTTACTTTTCTTCATGTTTACAAGGAGTCTAATGGTCAATTCAACATTATTATCATATACCTCACTATGAGTTAAACATACACATTGATTTTATTGACTCACATGGGAAGGCAATGATCATGAAGGCTAATCAATTCCTAGTATAATCAAATTGCCTTATCTACGGAGTTCGACCAAGATTGCACGTGAACACTCATATCTCATATGGTTAGGTGTTGGATACTCCACCACTCATCATACTCCAATTGTAATGCCTTAATTTCAATTGAGAGAAATAATTACTCATCATGTTTGTGCTAAGGACAAGAAGAATTTCATCTAATGTGTTCTGTGACAAAGGATGCTAGTCTTTTGGAATGATTATCCATTTTGAGGAAGGAGTTGCTAAATGATGCTCTTCCTTATTATTACCCATCATAATAATATTTTCCCTATGACTACATGCTCCTCACTACTATTAGAGTTTTGTTAAAATTCTAAGTTAATGGATGTCATCGCAATTATTACTAAAAAATTTCTCTCTTAAGATTGAGAGGTTTCTACACTTGTGAATCTAAAGGAAGATTTACAAATAGTATTAAATGATGTAGAACATTCAAAATAAAATAAAGAATTAGAGGGCTTATAACATGTGTTATAAGTTCTTGGAAAGTTAGAAGGAAGTAATTTAAAAGAGGAATTTCATAGAGTTAAATATAATTAAAATATTGAAGTAGAGACAATAACACTAACAATATATTAATGAGGATAGGAAGAAAACCAAACTTATTGAAATTGGAATTATAGTCACATTAACATTAGCATTTGATCAATGATAGGAATTATAGTATAGAATGAGAATGGAAATGAAAGTAAAGCTCTCAAAATGACGTTGAAATTCTCTAACATGAGAAGAATTGAATTACTTCTAGCAAAAGAAGAAAGCTAATCCAACTTTTTCTAGCATTGCCATTGCTGAAGATGAAGGGTTTTAGCTCCTAAATTAAAGGAAATTTAAAAAATCAATGCCTAGTTTAGAAATAAATGTTGGTAGAGAAAGAAGTAATAGTTAAAAGGCTTTTGTTTACTTTGGAAAAATATTTTTTGAAAGTCTAAATTATCTTACTTGTGCAACTATCTAAATCTTTCAAATGGTCTTCAAATTAGATCTTTATAGTCTCGAATTTACCTCTTGGTTTTTTATGATGGTTGAAATGAAGAGTTTTGAAGAATTTGTAGATTAAAGCATAAATTAAATGATGGGCATTAAATTTGAATATGGTGTTAATATTTAAAAATTGAACAATAGCTGTTAGATTATTATTCAAATTTGAAGTGAGTAAAAATGAATGTTGAAAATAACACTAAGTATTAAATTTGAAATCTATCATTTTTTTGAACTTTAAAAATTTGGCTTTAAATTGTTATTCATTTCTAGAAGTGATTGTTGAGTATCGTATAGTGTAGAAATCATTTTCTTGTACTTTCAATAATTTTTTTTAATTTGTTTAGGTTAGCAACTTTTTTAATTATTAGAAGTTTCTTTTGTCATTTAAGGTTTTTATTTTGAAAATAAATTTTTTTCTAGTAGCTAGTGGTCAGTTATGATGAATTTAACTCAATCATGTTGAGTTTAATTCCCAGTTGAGTTTTTGTTTCCTTTTAGAAGAGCTACCTCATTATGGTAAGAGTCTAATGTAATGATTTTTTTGAAATAATGAAAGAAGTTAGTAGTTCTCATATTTTTAAAGTTTTTTCTAGTCATGTTATTTCATAATGAATTTTCAAATGATTTGATTTTATAGTTCAATTTCTCAATTTATTAGTTATTTCATAGTACATTTCACATGATCTCATAATATTTCACAATTTGACAAGTATTTCTCAATTTCAATCATAAATATTTCATTCCTCCTCACCCTATCCATTATGCTCATTCTAACAATTGATATTAGAGCTTTTAATACATTCTCATGGCCACTAAATAAATCAAAGACATTTTGAAGTGTTCTGTTATTTTTTATGGCTCTCAAGATTTTACTTATTGGTCATATCTAATGAAATCCCTCCTCCAAATTCATGAAGTGTGGAAGTATGTTGAGCTTGGTTTTGTTGTGCCTTTGGATCTGATGATGAGAGAGTAGAGGAACAAGCTTAGAAGACATAAAAGGATTGATCCATTTGTGAAGATGATTATTTTTTCCAGTGTTTTGGAAGTAGCTGGAGCTAGAATCATTACTAAAGACACATTCAAGGCTTTTTGAGACACATCCAAGGCTTGTTGGGACACCTTGCAAGAATAGTACAAATGTAATGAGATAAACTAGAAGTTGAAGGAAATGAAATATAGGACCAAGTTTGATAATTTGAGGATTATAAGAGGAGAGTATTTTACACAGATTTTTTTTGATATGCTTCACATTATTTTGAGAAATTTATATTAGTACAATTGCAACCTCATAATGCAATAGAAGATCTATAAGGTGATGCAAGTTATTTACAATGGTTACAGATTCTCCACCTTTATTAAAATGAGTGTTTAGACAAAAGGCCTCTCCATATACATAATCAATGAATTAATTGCATGTTTGAAGACTTTAGAAGAATTTAAGATTTTAAATCCAAATGAGAATGCTTATGTTGCAACTCTAGGTCCTTCAAGAGGTGGAATATTAACTAGAGGAAGGAGAGTATGAGATAGAGTTAACTATTTAATAAAAGAGTGATAATCAAATGACACAAGGCCTTAAAATTTCAAAAGAGGATTTTAGCCAAAATGTTGAGGTTTCCAAAATTTTGTTAGAAGAAGAGAAGGTCCTAGAGGTGGTAGAAAACATTTCTAGCCAAAAAGAGTTCAAGATGCACCATCTTCATTAGTTTCATGATGCACCTTTTGTGGTGAGAGAGGCCATTATGAACAAAGATGTTGGTAGAAGACTAGTATTTAAAATCTCATTATCCAGGTTACTCAAAAAGAAGAAAACCCTGTATCACAAGATAAAAGGCAAATAAGTCATAGATTGTCAAGATAACTCAAATTTTGTAGCATTCACCATGTTTGATAATATCACTTCAAGTACATGGATCTTTAATAGTGGTTGTTCAAATCACATGACTCCTCACAAAGAAGCTTTTATTAAATTTGAGCCCAATGGTAACTTGGACATAATCAAAGTTGGTGATGGTGAGTAGATCCACATTGAAGAAACTAGAAAATTCCTCATTACTCTCAAAGATGAAACTCAAGTGTCGATCCATGATGTTTTTTATGTTCCAAATTATCTAATTTTTTACTTTTAGTTTGTTAGATGATGAAAAGGGGAAATAAGGTTGTTTTTGAAGATGAAATTTGTACAATTTTAGACTTAAGGAAGGTCATAGCCAAGCTTCCAAGACTCAAAAATCAAAATCATGTTAATGAGAAGTTTGTACTTATAGCCAAGATTAAAGAGATAATATTGTGACATTGGAGGCTTGGGCATGTGTTCTATAAAAACATTAAAAATTTGATTAGATTTAAGGCTACTTTTGGTTTAATGTTATTAAATTTTCCCAATAAAGTTTATGACACATGTATTAAAGACAAGAAAAAGGCCTTTCCTCATGCAACTTATGTGGAGAAGAAGGCACATCCACTAGAACTTTTGCATATGGATGTGGTTGGACCTATGTCCACATTGATAATAAATGGAGAAAGATATTTTTTGTTAATTGTTGATGATTTTTCCATGTATGCTTGATTATATATTTTACATTCCAAGGATGAGTTATATCCTACATTCAAGAATATTCAAAGGCTTATTAAGAATAGGTTAATTTGAAGATTAAGGCAATTAGGTCAAATCATGGTGGTGAATTTGTTTCAAATGAATTCAATGATTATTATGATATATGTGGAATAGAGAAATAAGCCACATGTGGGTATTTACCCCAAAGCAATGGCATAGCAAAAAGGAAGAGTGGTATCTTAGAGGAGATGACAAGATGTTTGTTGAAATATGCTTGAATTTTGAATGAGTATTAGAATGAGGCAATCCACATCATAACCTATTTGGTTGATAAGTTTATTACTTCATAAAATGGAGAGAAGAACCCTTATAATTTGCTTTATGGAATTCCTATAAATTTATCTCATTTAAAGGTGTTTGATTGTATTTGTTATGTCAAGATTCCAACTCAGTTGATAGATGAGTTGGATGATAGAGGAAAAAGATGTTTTTTCTTCAGTTATGATTCAAAAAAATATAGATATAACTGTTTTGATCCCATTGGTAGGAAGTGTTAGTACTCTAGAAATATTTTATTTGATGAAGAAAAGGTAGGTTTTGATGAGTTTCACAAGCTTGATCAAGGCAATAATTAAGAATATAACTTAAGACTTTGGATGAAAAAGGACCACCCACCTTTTCAAATGTTGCATAGAGAATATAACAAAATAATAACATGAAGTAAATTCATTACTCATGTTTCATATGTTGCTCTTACACATGAGCCCTCAAATGTCAAGAAGGCTCTCAACTCTCAAGTTTAGATTAAAGCCATGAAGAAGAAAATGAACTCTATTGAGAGAAATGAAACTTGAACATTGGTGGACAAGCCAAAAGGGAAGAATTCATTAACACCAAATGCATATTGAAAATCAAATACAATGAATTTGGTAAAATTATTGCATACAAGGCCAGACTTGTAGCANATTTTTTCTTAAGAATGTATATAGGAATTATATGTTTGAGCCTACCTTCTACTATAAAAATGAAGGTTCCAATTTCATCATTATTTCACTCTATGTTGATGACTTGGTTTTTTATGGCTACGTTTGAAACATTAGATGAGCAATTCAAGCATGATATGAAAAGGTGAGTTTGAGATGAAGGATATGGGAGTCATTAAATAATTTTTAGGAATCCAAATTGATCAATATGAAGATTTTTTGAAGATGCATGAGTCAAAGTATACACAAGACATTTAAAAAGTATGGGTTAGAGGAAGCCAAGATTGCTACAACTTCACTTCTTCCAAATATAAAGCTTTTAAGGAAAGATGATACTCCATTGATTGATCCTTCATTATAAAAAGGTATGATTAGTTCATTAAGATTTTTGTGTTGTAGTAGGCCTAATTTGAAATATGTAATTTCATTTTTATTAAGGTTTAGGCAAGAGCCAAGGTAAACACATCTAAATGTCTTGAAGCATCTTTTGGCATGTGTTAAAGAAATAATTGATTTTGGCATTAAGTTTATTAATAGAGATGAAACATTTTATGTGTTTTTTTATGCTAATTAAGGAGGAGATGTAGATGATTGTAAGTAAACTTCTAGTTGCTTTATTTTTCGTGGTCCTAATTCTATTTATTAGAAGACAAAGAAACAAACTAGTGTGAGCCTCTCATGTGAGGTAGAATTTATTACTATGGCTAACTGTCTTTAACATGTTTTGTGGTTAATAAAGTTATTTTCTCAGTTGGATTTTGAAGTTGAGTTTCTAATTTCCATGTTGGTGGATAATATAGTAGTAACTCAGTGGTCCAAATAGCACATAATTCATAAGAAGAGTAAGCACATTAACATCAAATATTATTGTATCAAGCATGAAGTGAAGAAGGGCATAATTAAGCCCATACATGTTCAAAGTATTGATAAATTAGCTAATTTATTAACTAAACCATTACAACCTTATCAAATTGACTATCTTTTGAACATGATTGATATGTGCAAAGTAGATGATGAAAACGAAGATATTCAAGTTTCTAATTTAGCTATTCTCAAACCAAATTCAACACTAAAGGAGGGAATGTTAAGTATTGTGTAGTATAGAAATTATTTTCGCCTACTTTCAAAAATTTTTTTAAAAAATGTTGTTTAGGTTTGTAACTTTTTTAATTATTAAAAGTTTTTTTTTCAAGATTTCTTTTTTTAAAAAAAAAATTATAGTAGTTAGTGGTCAATTATGATGAGTTTAACTTAGTCATGTTGATTTCAACTCCTAGTTGAGTTTGTTTTTCTTCCATTATAGAAGTAGTTAGAAGAGTTGTCTTATTGTGCTAAGAGCTTGATGTAATGATATTTCTAAAATAATGGAGGAAATTCACAATTCTCATATTTCTAATTTTTTTTCTATTCTTGTTATTTTATGATGAATTTTCCAAAGATTTGATTTGATGGTTCAATTTCTCAATTTCTCACTTATTTCATAGTATATTTCACATGAACTCACAAGATTTCACAATTTGACAAGTATTTCTCAATTTCAACCACAAAGCTTTCATTCTTCATCCTATTTGGTGTGCTCATTCTAACAATGATGAAATTGAACTTTGAATGTAAATTAAATGATAGATATTAAATGGTTATTAATTTTTATAGAGTGATATATTTAAATATTTTATACTAATTAAATGCTAGTAATTAAATTATCATTGGTTTTAATAACATTTTTTAATGATAAGTTAAAACTAGATGTTAAATTATCATTCAATTTTAACTTTATAAAGAATTTGATGGTTATGTTGATTTTGCTAGTTTTTTTGATATTTTATGAAGATTACCGATGAAGTATTTTGTGCAATGCTAGGTTGAATTTAAGAAAAAAGTTAGCGATGATGTCTAGAAGTTTAGATTTTACATTTTGTAAATAACAATGTTGAAGAATAGAGATAAGCATTTGGTATCCAAGTTGTTCATTAAAGATTTCTCTGAAGAAGAGCAGACAATCACTGAGATACCATCAATGAAGTAGTCTAAAGAACTACAAGCTAAAGGGTGAAAAGTACCTAAAAGTGAGTATCTATTATCATCCAGGATAAAGATGATACTCTACCACTATGAGTTTGAAAATAGGGTTACTAACTTTGAGTTATTTATAGTCTTTTCCAAGATCATAGTGAAGAAAATCCTAGTTGAGAAAACCTTATTCAATGTAGCTAGATGAAAATATATAAAGGATATTAATCAAGATAACTTTACATCCATCATCAAGTCTCAAGTCTCTTGAGATATTTTTGGATTGGCCAAGTCATACCTATCATGGTGAGTAATGATCTTTTGTCTGATTTGATGATTTTGAATTACACCACCATAAGTTATTACTTTCAAGTCAAAGTTATGGACACATTACTAAATAGAGATAAATATGTCTTCAATGATTCTCTAGTGTAAAATAAATCTTTAAATAAGAATTTAAAGAAATCTTATATAGATAAACAAGAATATGCTACAACATTTACACAATATTAAGAAGAGGTTTCTAGAGATTTGAAAATTATTAACACTTAAGAAAAATCATTTGAAAGCCTAAAATAAGTAAAAACCACTACAACATCTAGCATTGAACTTGAATTAATCAATAGGATTTAGGAGTTGATAGTGAACGTTATGAAATTAGAAATTGATAACAAAACTGGAAAGAAAGAAACTCATGTTCTTCTATAGGATCTCGAGGAAGCTCATAAGAAAATAATTAAGTTAATATTGTAAGATCTGAAATTGAATAGATTCTTTTTAAGGAGAGAAAACAATACAGTGTCATAGTAATAAAATTACAAGAGTAGGTAGTTATTGATAAATTTGTAATTCATTATAAATAAGTATAAAAATCATTAAGTGATTCTAGTTGTGACCTACCTGTGATTTTAACTGTGATCTTATTATTATTGCAAATCATGTTCAATGATATTTATAAATAAGTCATCAACTAGACAAGCATAAGTTAGAATTAGAAACACAAATCCTATTACAAGTATTCCACCATTATTAATTATAGAATTAGCATCTGAATTTGAAATGAAGAATGATCTCTCAAAATCAAAAGGAGCATCATCATCATATGGCTTATTTCAAAATTTAATAAGTGTAGATATAGAATTAATTATAAATGATGGACATTACTTGTTTTATTTTTTCTTGATTTTTTTCATTATGTGGACATCTCTTTATTAGATGATGAAGTTTAGAATTTTTATTTGTGTGACAAGTTGATTTCTTTCTTAACTAGTTTACTCTTTATTTATGTTATAGTATGTTTTGAAAGAGATTAAGCCCCTAACATATTTGGATATTCATTTTATCATTTAAAAGAACTTTAAAGACAAAATAATCTATAACATATTTTATTCAGAAAGGAAATGTTCACAGTTGTTACTATATTTTTTATTTTTCTTTACAAATAAAAAATAATATTATTTCTTTAAAGCCAAATGTTACTCGTTTGAAATGATTTTTATAAAGAATTTTGATTGAGTAAAATTACTTCACAATTGTTGAAGGTGAATTAAATACTTGATTCCTTATTGTTGTATTATGAAGAAAGTCTAAGTGATTGAATTCATTCTTAATCACTTACTCTTAAGTCACAAGAACTATTGAATACCAAGCAAAGAAAACTATGTTTTTAATTATTAAGCTTGAGGATTGGTGTTAATGATTTAGTGTATTTTTTAAGGTTAAAATTCAAAGGAAATCTATGTTAATTAATCACCATAATTTCCTATTCTTACTATCATGGTAATATATGATATGTATTTTTTTAAAACATCTTACATTAATCATTGGTTAGTTAAACTATTAACAAATGGTTGTGTTCCTCTTTAATTTTCATAATGGTTTCTATATATCTATAAATACTTTTGAGCATCTGTATGTATCATAACAATTTGAGATAAATTTCAAGTATTTGACTTAGATATGAGATAATATCTCATTATCTTGAACATGTAAAACACATTAATACTTACCTTGTGATGTCCACAAGTCTTATAGTATTGTTAAAATAAAGTTGAATATATGATGAATTATATCAACATAATTTTTTTTAATTTCCTTATACTTTATGGTCACATTGACAACATAAGACTTACTTGATGTTGTTGCCTTGACATTTTTGCTCTACCTTGATATTTCATTATTGTTGCTTATTATGTAATCATTCCATCATGGTTCATTTCTATTAGACATTTCTATGACATTTTATTATTGTTGCTTCTTATTTTACTCTTATTTATGTAGTATTTTGATGTATTTGAAAATGTCCATTATAAATTACCTTGATTTTGGTAGTTTTTTGAATATAAAGATGATAGTTTTTTATTATTATTTCATGTTTAATGAGTGAAGAGGTACCCCTACACTCAACCATACGAATACGAGCATCTCACACTTGATCTGGTCGAACTCTAAGGACTAAGTGCTTACGCACCCTAATGGAACACTTAAGGTTAAACAATCATTATCTTCCCAAACTTACTTATATTGTCACTGTTGTATGGTTAAGTAAGCCTAAGGTGTATGATTTTTATATCTTTTATCTTTTTAATGTCTTATGCTAATAGGGGAAGGTGAAGAGAACTAAGTAACTAACTTTCATTAACTATTCACTAACTAAGTTCTAATTGTCCTAGCACCAGTATCCATTCCCACTTGCCACACACACCTTAAACCAATGCAACGTTGCTGGGATTACCAAATGCTATTCGTTACTGGGNGCTATAGTTTGGCTAAGAGTCTAGATCTAGATGCCTAAAATAGGGAAAGCTGCCTCTTATTTATAGATGTTTCAGCAGGCTGCGATATCGCATATGCGATATCGCAGGGGTGGATGCGATACCGCGTAAGCGATATCACAGCTCATCATACCCCCGTGACTGAATGAAAACTTGTCCTTGAGTTCCTTACAAAATATTGGAAAGGTATGAGATTATTGACTTGAATGATACTAATGGTGAATGAGGTGACATGTGAACGGATCATCATTACAATACATGGCAAAATTAGTGTTCACGATAACAAGAGTGAACACTATACACATTTGACATCCAGCCTTACTTGGTAGCTAGGAGAGAAGAGAGAAGGGAGATAGAAAAAAGAAGAATTCTACTATTGTCGATGCCAAGATTGAGCTTTTCGTTGTCCATCCATGAGCATGCCATCAATCTTGTTCCTTGCAAAATTGCTTCAGTACCAATCCATTCCAAGTGTTCCCTCTAAATCCAATCCATTGTTGTATGATTTCCATCTACACACACGACACAGTCTTATATTAGCAAGGATAAATGAATCACAATGAAATTGATACCTTGCTTCGGTGTAAGGTCCTTTGGTTGAGTTGTGATATGGCTTAGGTGGATTTTGGAGATATAACATTGGTGACTACCCAAGGTGTAAGGGTTAAGAGAAATCGAAAAAGTTGGACCAAGACTCCCATGACTAAGAGCAAACCTCCGGTAGCGAGAGAATGAAAAAAGAAAAGGAATAAGAAAGATGGAGAAAAAGAAACAACGGCCACATCAATAAAATAGATGTCAGGGATGGTAATGAACAAAATAAATGTTGATTGTGAAAATGTTTAAGGGAAAGAAATTAGTTGATGCCCCAAATAGGAATGCCAGTGGGTCCTCCCCAAAGTAGGCTCATGCCTTTAATGCCCTGACAATCCCACATTCAAAGAGTCCATGGGCTCTAGAGATTCCATTTGGAAACAAGAGTTAAAGGCTTAACCACAAGAATTTACCAAAAGGAAAATAATGCATCAACCAAAATATGGACTATTGATACAACCAACAATGAGGTGAGAAATGAAAAAAGAAGGATGGAAAGAAGAGAAATGGACTGGAGTCTCAAGAATAAGGTGGTGTACAGCCCCTTGTGTATTAATGGTTAATGTGACTTAGTAGATCTCATTCCAAATCCAGCCTCAAATAAACCACATCCAGTGACTTCGCATCAATACATTTGGCCAATCCATCCTCCTAAAGTAACACGAATGCCTCCATAACAGAGTCACCACCATTCCGATGAAATGAAAAAAGGAGAACGTAGGAAGCAAGAAAGGGCCTTAGTTAGAGGGAACATGTTTATTTAGTTCCATAACCAATGCTTGTAGCCCAAGTGATTATTTCGTCTAAGGGGTGTGCTTTGAATTCTCAATTTTCTCTTTTTCTTTCTTTTGATTTTTTTTTTTTGTGTGAGAACCACACCATGCAAATACTTATTATCTTTATTAGCTCAACTTCCTGATACTGGAGCAGCGTCGGAATATTAAGGAAAACTCAAGAAGGACACATCCAAACACCCAAGAGAATGGCTAGCACGAATGCATCAAATCCCCTTGAAGTCACACCCTTTTCAATCCTTGAGTCCTTTCTTAGTTTGAGAAATGCCCAGTCATTGATTCATTAATAGTTCTTATTATTTAAGGAAAGGGACTGTATAGTTCCAAGCCAAGAGAGACCATAGAAATTCATGGATGTATAGATGATGTGGACTCATTGCCTATTATATCAAGAGAACCATACCTTAGTATTAACATTATAACTTAAAGGTAAAAACCAAACATCAGCAATCAATGGAATATAGTTCATACCATCATCAGGAGCACTTATTAGGTGATAAACCTTAACAATACAAAATAAATAATCACAGAAATAAATGAAAAATTATAAACGATGTTGCAAAAAAAAATAAGGAAAGTTAAAGAAATTTGTAAAATAAAAAATGTGTAAAACAAAAACTTAAAAAGGAACTAAGGGCCTTGATTTATCAACATAGGTGGCCATCTCCCCTGTGACTAAATTGAAAGGAGGAGATCCAGAATAAGGAGTGAGGTTGTCCTTTCTCTGATGTGTTATGTGCATTGACCATTCTAGATTCATGGTAAGGTTTAGGTTGTTGCACATTGATTAGTAATTTTTTGATCGGAGCATTTGTTCAAAGTTTTTGGAAATTTCTAACTTTCCCCTATTGATGTTTTCAGGTTAAGGATTGGAAATTGGTGACACTCTTGCTCCAATGTATCTATGCTTTCGACGTGGACACAAGTTGTTCCCCTAGATAGGTTCATGCATATTGGTGAGTTGCTCTCCTAATCAGCTATCAACCATTGGGTGTTTTCTTGGTGTGTGGTTGCTACATATAGGCACTTATGTATGTTAAATTTTTGGACACACCGGTTGCATGCAGGTGATGTTGAACATTCCTGTACGCAATCACACCCTGTATCACTGTATGTGATGCATAGAACTTTCTTCCTCTCAATCTTCCCAAAGGTGTTTTCCTTAGATATTTCCAAGGAAAGATTGTGGATTCCTAGGCATGCATTTATGGTACTTAGCCATGCCCTTCCCATTATTATTAGGAAGTCCCCTTTGTTATTGTTCACTTGTATCACTAGGAAATTAGCTAGGTATGACCACCCACACATAGTGGTAATGATGTCATCCACCAGTCCCAAGGGGATAGTGATGGACTGGTCAGCCAACTCTGAGCAAATATTGCTCTTCTTTAATGGAGGTAGGTTCCAGGCTTTATACATCTCTTGTGATATTAGGTTAACTCCGGAACCTGAGTCTAGAAGAGCTTTACATGATTCATTCCCAGTGACTTGGAGATATATGAGAGGACTTCAAGGATCAGAGAATTTCCTGGGAAGGTGGCCTTCCTTAATCCAATCAGTCACAGCATGTGTTAACATAACCATTTACGCTGAGCTCTGTTTTTGGTTTGAAGGGAGCTCTGAAGCCTTATTTCATGGAGAAGCATTCAGAGGCTCAACCGCTTATGGTTGTGAGAGCTTGGTTGGACTGTTGGTTCTAAAGAAAGGTCTTCTCTTTGTATGGTTGTCAGAACTAGTAGCAGGTTGAAGATTCATAGCTCTCGTAGTAGTGCATTGCTACGGTTGAGTGGGGAGTTCCCCTTGCATTGCTGGAGTAGGTGATAATGGAGCTATCAATGTGAGAGTTGTGGATGGATTTGGAGGATGGTATGTTTGTGGGTTGTCTCTCCCAGGAGAAGGAGTCCTATAATACTCCTAAGCTTGGTAGTGACCTTGTGGTGTCACGTGACCAATGGAGTCAAGTGGAGAGATTGGCTGCTACACGTAGTAGCCATATGGATCTGGTTGCTGGTAAGGGTATTTTTGCCTTGGTGGTGGCATCCTGTATGACTATGGGTATTGCCACTTCTGGTGTTGCTCAATAGGTTGTGGCAGAGTTCCACTGGGATAATACATTAAAGGTTGGTGAAACTACCTTAGGTTACCTTGGGAATAAGATAACCGTCGGGGTGCTTGCCGTTTGTTAAGTCGTGGGTTAAGTGCATACACCCTAGACTCTTGTAGATGTGAGATTACTGGGCAACATTCCTTAGGATGTTCATACTGGCATATCTCACATCCACTGTCATTGTTCGTATCAAAATCCACAACCTCTTCGGTGATGACCATTTTACCCTTACCTTTGTTATGTGCACGGTCCAAATCCCTCTTTTTCTTTTTATCATAGTCACTTCCTCGCTTCTTAGACTCCTCTACAATTTTGAGAATGGTTTCAAATCACTATCTAAGGAGTCCCACATTTGGTCTACCTTCACTAACACTTCTGTTGTTAATTTTTGGAGCAGCAAGGTTTTCCTATTCACCATCTCTTTGAGTGATGACTCTTCCTCCTCCTCATAGAATCTCACTCCCCTTTTTTGGAGGGAAGGATCATGGTTGTACTCTTCCACACTTTCTCTTTTACTTAGCTCTTCCTCTTCCTTAGCTACTTGCTCTAGCAATCTATGGATTTGATGGGACCTAAGCTCTAATAATCTCCCTTGGGCATACATTCCAAGGGTTCTCCTGGTTTCATGCCTAAGTCCATCTTCGAGATGGCGTAGTTGATCTTGCTGTGAGTAACCATGGCCCAGGCAACAATGTAACAGTGCATAATATTGGCCCATGGTGGCATCCAAGGGTTCATAACTTCCCTGCTTCCATCCTTGGATTTACTTTCACAGGTTGGACACCCGGGAGTACATTTGATACTTATCATTAAACAGTTCTAGCATTGTACTCCACCTTCGAATGGATTCCAGTTCTAAGGACCAGTACCAGCTTTCTGCTTCTTTTACTATTGTCATTGGGGAAAAACTTTAGTTTTTGCCATTCATTCTCAATATTCTGCAAGGCACATGCATTGTGAAATTCCTATAAGTGGTTTTGAGGATTCGCATTGTATGCCCGCTCAAATTGTAAGATAATATTCATGTCTAACCTATTGATCCTACTATATTTTTGGTGCCTTGTATGGCCTCCGTGATATCTAACATGCTTTAGGTTGCAAGTAGGGGTTCTTCATGGTCATTTCATTTGTAGCATCTGTGATGTCTATGCGGTTCCCTACTTTCCCTTCTTCCATGCCATGATTCTCTAGAGTGCCCTTGTCCTCGCTCTTGACTCTCTCGTCGAGGTTTCTCACTTTGTTTACCCTTATCCTCACTGTTAGGTTCCTTATAACTACATCCCAATACTAATGGAGTAGGTGAATGTGACGATGAAGGTGAAGAAGAAGGAGAACCATCACCATGACGATGTTTCCTACCTTCCCTTCGATGGTCTCGACCCCGATCGTGATGACGATCAGAATGCCCACCCTTATCATGTGTTTGCATTCCCTCTTTGAACACTTGGTGTTTGTGGGGATCAATACCAGGGTTGTGAATCGTGGAGTGAGGGTTCTGATATGCCACCTCCTTACCATCATTAGGAGGGGGAACATCGTTTTGTGGAGAACCTATTGAAACAGGTTCACCACCCTCAATTTCACTTAAGACGGGTGGAGCTTTATGGGGTTTTTGCCCTTCAACGATGTATAGTATCTATCCTATTGCAAGTCCCTTTAACATTGTGCTTCTATGGGATGGTAGTCCCTTGTGTCGTAATCACATGCAACATACTCTGCATACAATTATGACATGTCTATTCGTGCAAGAGCACGAAGAAGCATGTTGGGGACTGCTCAGTCTAGAGGTAACACTATGTTACCCTCCAAGTCTCTCCAACACAATTGTTCATCTTGATGGAGAATAAAGGTAAAGTCAGGTATATACTCATCGTGATGAATATATACCACATGAAATTGTTGAGGAACTGGTGGATTCTGGTTATGTGTGTTGTGCCGCTGACTGTCTCTTGTGTTGTTCCTAGGTAGTGAAGTGCTTTTGTGTGAAGAAGAAGACATTTTTTTCTTATTTGGTGTGCTATTTATCATTATCTTATTTTTCTTTTGATCAACCCTAATGGTTTGTTCTAGCTCCCAATGATATGAATGATTTCCTATGTTCTATGTAACACACAAACAACTAAGTCCCCAACAACGGTGCCAATGATGAGTGGTGAGGTACCCCTACACTCAACCATACGAATACGAGTGTCTCACGTGTGATCCAGTCAAACTCCAAGGACTAAGTGCTTACGCATCCTAATGGAACACTTAAGGTTAATTAATTGTTATCTTCCCAAACTTACTTGTATTTTCACGGTTGTATGGTTAAGTAAGTTTGACGTAGATAATTTTTATATCTTTTATCTTTTTAATGTCTTATACTAATAGGGGAAGGTGAAGAGAAATAAGTAACTAACTTTTATTAACTATTCACTAACTAAGTTTTAATTTTCCTAGCACCAGTATCCGTTCCCACTTGTTGCACACACCCTGAACTAGTGCAATGCTACTGGGATTACCAAACACTATTCATTACTGGGTTACCAAGCATTGCACACATGCTCAACGCAGTCGTACTGAGTGCACTTAACTAGGGGAGTCAAGGGTTGAGAGAGATTAATTATCCAAGTGAGCATTTAAGCATTTAACAGTAATTAATTCCTATTTATCTTAGTCCACATGCTGCAAGGTTTATCAGAAAGTTCGTCTTTATTGTCATACACAAATGTGTGCTCAAGTACAATTTGCTTGAATAAAAATCCGTTTACTTTAAGACTCCTACTGCAGGCACATGGAAATTATTCTAACTCTGGAATGGTAAAACTGCTATAGTTTGGCTAAGGGTCTAGATCTAGATGCCTAAAACAAGGAAATCCACCTCTTATTTATAGATTTTTCGGTGGGCTGCAATATCACGTACGCGATATCGCAGGGGTGGACGCGATATCGTGGCTCATCAATGTTATAGATATAAATAATTGTGTATAAATTAGATTGAAAGACTAATTTAAAAGTGCCTCATTATAGGCCCTAGTTTCGCATAGGATGTGAAATTCCATTTTCATATGTTTTTATTATTTTTATTTTGAATTTAAAATTTTCCATAGAAAATTACAAAGTTTTATATTTTCTTAGACTTGAAAAAGTCGTTTATTAAAGAAGGAATTCAAGGTTTATAATTCTAACTTTAAATTAAATATTTTATTTAAAGTAAGTGGTGAGAAAGACATCTTCTAAATACAATCATATTATTTATATTTGCATACTATTTACATATATGTTGATATTTTCAAAGATTAATTCAACTTTGTAAATAAAAGAATACTGATTTTCATACGAAAGAAAGGTAGTGAGGTTTATATTAAAACATCAATTCAACTTCTTATTACAAGTACTATGAATGTGTAGTCTCCTTACTCCTCCATGACAATTTTATTTTCATGTTGAGAAGAGTAGTAGTAGGCAGTAGTTTTAATTTAACATTTGAAGTGTTTATGTTGAAGCATAGGTGGTATAAGTGTTGATTTTTATTTTTATTTTTATTTTATTTTTGAAGAAAAGCCAAAGAGAAGGTTAGGTTGAGAGTAAACATTTTAAAATAGTTAAAAGAAGCCAAGAGCTCTTATGTTAGGGCACATGAAATATGAGGCAAGTTGCTCAACAAAAAAGTATAAATAGGTGTGATATCCTATTTTAAAATATCATGGAAAATGTAAATATATATTAGAAATAATATTATGTGTACTAAACAAAATAGGAAAGTTGTAGAAGGAAATTAAAAGAATCTTTGTTATTGAGGAAATTGGGAAAAGAATATATATCTCTAGGTCATGCCCTAAGGGTTCTATGGGATTATCTTCCTTTGGTATCTATCACTGAGAGACAATTTAACACTATTACCTTGGTTAGACCTAGACCTACTAGAAGGGATGGCTAATCATCTTATTTTCTTGCTTCACTTGACACTTGTTATTCATCTTTACTAGCCTTCATGTTGGCATAATCTTCAATTAGTAGGTATAAGTACCCTAGGTTAGCCACCCAAAGTTTACCTCAAAATACATTCTTGTTATTACAATGTGTTCTTTTATTAAGGATCTTATTATAATAATTACAACTCCTTATGACAATATAATATTATCTTGGTGACAAAGCAATACCATTTGGGAATGGAAACATGACAATAGGGGTGTATTCCTCCATTCTTTACATTCCAAGCCTTGTTGAGCATTGAATAAAAGACACTCTCCCTTTCTTAATTTTGTGTGCATGTGTTTGTGCATGTATACATTGAGTGCTTCGCTTTAAGCTCTCCTAACTTTAATTTCTTTTTCTTTCCTGCATTCTTGCATGATGATTCTATTACTTTAAGGAGTGAATCTTTCTATTGATTATTCTTTGAATTTTTCTCAAACCCTAATTGCATGATTATCTTAACAAATTTCATTATTTCAAATTTCCTTCATAGTTCTCACATGTTTTGTGTTTCTCATAAATTTTTAAGTTATTTGCATGTTTTTTCATGTTTATGTTGAGGAATTAAAGGCTTAGAAGATAGGTTTATATTCATCTTTGAAAGAATTCACTCCCAATCATCTCATTCATGTCATTTCTATCTAATTTTCATTTTCTTATTCATAGTATTCATAGTTAAAGGAGGGTTTAATACCCATCCTTTTAATTTGGTGTTGAAAGCTCATTTTTGATAATATAAGAGCTTTTTCCAAGCCCTAGAAGCTTATGAAGATGAATTTTTATATTTATGTATTAATCTCTTCAAGTTTCAAGGCTTAATTTATAAAGAATTTAAGAATTTTACATGTTTATGTTTTCTGCATGTTGCATATCTTTTCCATGATTTCTTAAAAGTTTATGTTTCTCTTAAGTTGGTTACTTCAATTATGTTGTAAAGAGGCTTAGCATCATGGATCCAATTTGACTTGCATGTTTAAAGATCTCAAAGAACTTGACCATAACATGTGGTGAGTACTTTTTGTATTTGTTCTTGATCATAATTTATGGTTATGTTATGGTCTTTAAGTTTCAAGGAACCATGTCTTATAATCACATTGAGGAATTGTAGTTTAAAGTATAAGAAGTCAAATATGGTTACCACGACTTGACCAAAATCTATAGTTAACTTGTAGTTTACTTAGTTTTTATTTTTTCTTTATTTTGTGGGACCATGAGTTTTCATTTTTTCTTTATTTTGTAGGACCATGAGTAGACCATTATCCATAGTCTACTAAACCACAAGCTTCTCATAACTCATGGTGAAATACCATGAGCCAACCATGACTCATGGTGAAGAAGAAAAGAAACCATGATTAACAACATCACTCATAATAAATGTTTCAAGTTAAGTTGAAGCCTAAAATTTGAGAGGTATGGAGATAAGAGAAATTTATCTCATTGCTCACTTCTAATATAGGAATAAAATCTAAAAATGTAATATAGGCTTGCCATGATGTTTGCACAAGACAATTTGATTTCAAATCTATCAATAATGTCCTCTACATCAATCCTTCATACTCGTATCACTTGGGAAAGTTTCAATTATAATGGAAAGGATCCTACATCATTCACATTACTTACTAGTGTAGCATAGCACATATTTACCATCTAGACAAGCCAAAAAAAAAATTTGATCAATAGGAAAAACCTAAAGTGTTATAGAGAATATATTTTTCCTTTGATAGTATATAATGATCAATAATGTATTTTACACTTAAAGATCTATCAAGTGAAATACATGGATTAGTCATGAGGTACAAATCCTCCATGCCATGTCATATCTTCTTTCTTTTCCATTATTTTATTTGTGTTTTAATAAAGTTAGTGTGTTTAGTTAGCATTTTTATATATTTAAGCTAAATGATTAATCATATTTGATCTTTTCTTTTCTTTTAGTGTGTTTTGTGTATGTGTAAAAATCAACTAATGTGTGTTATGAATGCTCATTTAATAAGCTAGTTGTGGATGGATGAGTTATAGATGCAATGATGATGGAAGAGTTCCTAACAAGATCAACTTGGAGCCTTATTTGATGGAATGACCATGAAAACAAATTCATGCACTGATATTTTTTCTATTCATTGCCAATAAACTAAGCTTAGATTTACTCACATTACAATATGTTGAGGCTAATGCTTTTGGAGCTATAGGTATGTGGTCAATCCATACATTAGGGTGTGAGCTTCAAAATCCTATAAGAATGCTTGGTCACTAGCAATGAAAGGATTTATCATTTAGGGTCTTTGTGATTATGGGTTGGTTTTGATTAGTGTGATTGGACCAAGATGCATATGCTTTTTATGCTTGGACATTCTAATCAAAAGATATTGGTGATCTCATGGACCTATGTATGTCATGAAATGAGGGATGAATACTCATGTTTCTATGAGTCAAAGACTCCATGTTATGATCTAGCACTCTAATCAATTTCATTATTTTCATGCATCATTCAAAGAACCCTCTTCTTATGAAAAAATGATAAAAGAGAAAAAAATGAAAAAGAAGAAGAAGAAAAAAATAAAAGATGAAAATAATAACAATGATAAAACAATAAGTAATGGAAATATTAATATAACTTCAAGCTTATTAGTCCACATAATTGGTACTTTTACCATCCTAAATTGATTTTATAATTACTCAATTAAGATCAAAATAGAAGATTGAACTAATACCCATGCAAAACCTATTTCATGTTCAACCCATTTCCTAGATCACTTGACTCCAAATATAATAGTCCAAAATGGTCTTCTGGTTCATCCCTAACTGATGAGTGGTGAGGTACCCCTACACTCAACCATACGAATATGAGCATTCACACATGATCTGGTCAAACTCCGTAAATAGGCTAGTTGTGGTATCTAGCTAGTTACACGTTGATCGCAGTTTGTTGTCTTTCCACCTAGACTAATATTTTCTTTATCATGTATGGTTTAGTCTAGAGTGAGGTGTATGATGTGATCCTAAACTAGTGCTACTCCTAGAGGCAATGGAAAATAACTTTGTTTTAAGATAAGAGGGAATGAGAGAAGAGAATCTAAGTTAGCCTAAGTGTGATAAGCATCTATACACATCTTGGACCTCGTGTACTTCTGGGATTACCAAGGATATATTACTTGAGCACTCCTAGATACGCTATTGGATTACCAAGTAGTCACACTTAAATGCTCGTGATTAAGTCGTACTCATTCTACGTTTAATAACAGGGATAGTAAAGGAAGGTAAAGAAATTTTAATTAAGAAAATAATAAATAACAATAAAATTACATAATTAAAACTAAGTGAATGCTACAATGATGGATTAATCTTGATCTTTATTGCTGATCATGTGCATGTCCAAGTACATCACACTCGAATAAAGGTTTCGTATAATTACAATCATCACACTACGGGCATGCACTAGGGAAAGAGTTAAGATGAGCTAAAAATGAAAAAAAAAAGACTCTACACTTACACCTACTTACTCCCCTCTTCCTGTGAGCTCAAAGGTGTATTTATAGGCTTACACAGGAATCACGATATCGTGTATCCAATATCGTTACCCATGTCGTGATATCATGTAGCCAATATCGAGGGTTCAATATTAAGGGTCTGATGTCAAGGGTCTAATGTCAAGAGTTTACTATCAAGGGTTATATGTCAAGGGTCTGATGTCAAGGGTCCAATATCAAGGGTCTGATGTCAAGGGTCCAATATCAAGGGTCTAATGTTAAGGGTCTGACATCGAGGGTCTGATGCCAAAGGTTCGATGTCAAGGGTCGATATCAACACCTGACAAACCACGATTCATCATACCCCCATGACTAAATAACAACTCAACCTCAAGTAAAAGAAAGTGAGGAACAAGTTCATTTAATTACAAATAGAGGATAGGCATGATATTATTGAATGACCATGGAATGTTTCATGCCGCAATGTGGGACTAAACAAAATTTGGACACAGACACAAAAGATAAAACTTGTGGAACTCATGGGGTTCCCAGTGGTGGTGTTTCCTCCATGTGAACCTTTCCTTTGTCCTATGCGCCAGGCTTCTGAGATTGATACCATTGAAGAAGCACTTAACATTTCTCCTCTTCTATCCAAGGATTATGAGCCATCCATGCTTATGTTCCAATGTTTGATGGAGTCGACACTTCCCATGGACATGACAACTGCGAGAACACTTGATTGGCCTTGACATGCCATGCTACAAATAGTCATCGTTCCTCTTCATAGGCTTGGGCCCTGACCTCTCTAGCTTTTGCTTGGCCAAATTGTGCAGTGATAGGAGTTCCCTAATAGATGCTAAATGATTGTGCCTCCTACTCTACATGTTCTGCATAAGGTCCTTGGCCTCTACCTCCCCCTGGGCATTTAGTTTCACCTTGAGAAGGTCCTCCTTGTTGTCCTCTTTTAGGGGCCATCTATAATCACACAAATATCAATTGTTAGTAAGGTTATTGAAAGAAGTTCAAGTATTTCATACCTTACTTATTTTCTTTAATAAATGTTGAGTTCTTTGCTTAGTGTGGTTTTAGAGTTAGAAATTTTTTCAAGGAAGTTGCCCTAAAAGTTTAGTGTTAGACATGATTTGTTTAGGTGATACATAAAAGGACACATAATGGTTTTGAGGAACATTTGATAAAATGA
The DNA here is from genome assembly GCA_015680685.1 of Gnetum montanum. Classification (NCBI taxonomy): domain Eukaryota; kingdom Viridiplantae; phylum Streptophyta; class Gnetopsida; order Gnetales; family Gnetaceae; genus Gnetum; species Gnetum montanum. The sequence goes on from MNCI01035666.1 coordinate 24,203, forward strand.
TGACAAAGAAAAGAATAGATTTGGCAATGAAGTACTTGGAGGATATAAAATGATGTGGTGGTGTGCAACAAGTACAAATTACAAAAGTTACACAAGTGGGTCCTCCTCAAAGTAGGTTCCTACCTATCATGCCCTTACGTAACTACACCTTAAAATGTCCATAGGCACTTGAAGGGTTAAATGTAATCCACACCAGCTCCACAAAACACACACATGTAGATACCACCATGATGAGGTATGAATCCAATGCTACATAAGACACAATTCACAAATACATGAACAATGAGATGGAATGAATCATAGAAGGGATTGCAGAGATTGGGACATGAGGTAATTGACCTGGGGCACAATGAATCTTGAGTGTAGGGTGTGATTAATGTGTCATTAGCTTGTTGCTCCAAAATCAAGACCAAGTCCATTCCTTCGATTAGTGACATCACATTGTTTCATCCAATGATGGACAACCATAAGAGTATCATGACAACAAGATGTATGATCACTTTGCATTTTGTTTAAGGGAGGAGTGATTTGGAATTACTTTGTGGCACATTTATCTTTATCTGGCCTCTTTGGCACACTCTTTTGTTTTTCTTTTCTTTTTTTTATGTGTAATCCAGAGAAGCCACCTACCTTCAAGCATGGGTGCATGTCTTTCCAGTGGGAACCCCTAGAATAGCATTGGGTTTCTTTATTGAGTGACTTTCTTACTCTTAATTTCATTTTTCATTAGATCTACAAGGATCTTAGTACAACCAGGCTACATGATAACTCCTACAAATGTCACCAAAGAGAATCCACAAGTCCCCTTGATGTCACACCCTGGCTATTTCCTTCTAGTCCATCCTTTTTTACTCTGGGCATAATGAGCACAAAATTACTTTTAAGTTTTCATGATGACAAGAATATCATTGTACCTAGAGTAGAACCTCTTATTAATAGAATGGTTGGGTGGATGTGATGGGCTCGCTATCCAACTAATTAGTTACCCGAGACTTGATAGCATAGAATAACACCTTAACCAATGAGTTGCATAATTGTTTTATTCATAGATGAGATTACCCATAAAAAGATAAAAAGATAAAACAATAAATAAAAGGATAAAACAACAAATAAAAATAAAAAATAAAAGGATAAAACAAAAAAATGTAAAATTAAAAAAAAGGAAAAACATTTTTAATCCTGCTTGTTAGAATGGGGGGTATCCCCCATAAATAAACTTTTGATCATGGTGAGAATTAATAAATGGAAGGGTTGGATCCATGCATTTCAAAAATATTGGGACCTAGTCATATCCAAACCATTAGGTGTCTTTTGATGTTGTGGTTGGAATGTATCCAAATTGGGGTTCACACACTTGATTAAAGTTGACATAGTGGGGCAAGTTATAATATGTGGTTAATTGATAAGGAGTTGACCCACTATGGCACCCATGACCATAAGATGGTATGCAAGGATCAATATGTCTCCCAGTGTGGTTATATTCATTGGGCCATATAGTAGTTGGAGTATTGATTGGTGGCCCTGATAAGATAACACGAGGTGTTGAGTTCAAGGAGAAGGATGCACCACAGCGTTGAGCTTGTGTTGAGTTGGTGGATGCAATGGTCTCAAAACTATGCTATCCCTTTCTACAATCATGTCTAAAGAAGGGACACCTTCAATGTTATGGAGGATTCCCACTGTGGTTGATAGTAGCAGCATAAGTAACATTTTTGAGTCAATGTTATGGTGCAAATCCTTCTGGTACTATTGGTAGCCATGTAAAAGGAGGTGAAGGATGAGAATATTAAGGGTAAGGAGAAGTATAAGAAACATGAGGTGGTGATCTTGTGGGAGAGGACATGGGTTGATAGTATTTAGGAGAATGATAACAATGTTGTGAGATAGAGGATATTGACCCAGTTGGGGAAATAGGATGCTAAACTTGATAAGCGCTTAGGTTCGGATGATATGAAGAGTGTGACCAGTTTGGGGGTGGCCTCCCCCACAATTAGGATTTTTGCCACTATGATTGAACATAGTATTTTGTACAAACTTTGGATGTAACATTCTTCCCCAATGTTCATGTAAATGTGACAAGATTGGGCATTGACCCTTGGGGTGATCGTACAGGAAAATGTTACATTGATACATATGATTAGTAGTTGAGTTCTTATTCTCTTCGACCCTTCTTTCTAATTGTCTAAGGGTGTTCTATCTTGCCTCTTAGTTCTTCATGTTCCTACCTCTAATAGTGTTGGAATATTCTCCATAGTTTTCATGTATCCATTCCATCATATTGTTTATCTTTGCCTCAATTTCATCTAGTGATTGTAGAATTGGCAAAGATGATTCCACCTCCTTAAGGTGAGTTGATTTCTCCTCTTCATGATCATGGACCTTTGCTAATTAAAGATTTTTGTCCCATTGAGAGCTTTCAACATTCTCCCATTTAGTCATTTCTCCATCTTCTTTTGCTACCTACTTAATAAGCTCTTGGAATTGATGGGTTTGTAGCTCATACAATTGACTTCGGCCATACATTCCTAGGGTCTCCCTTGTTTCATTACGGAGCCCATCTATGATGTGGTACATTAGCCTTTCCTTGGATAACCCATGGCCTAGGTATTTATTTTAAAAAGGGAAATATCTTTCTAAGGCCATGTCCAAGGGTTTATGTTGTGCTTGTTTCCACTCTTGGATTTGTCTCCTCAAGGCTAACACTCTTGCATAGGTTTGATATCTTTCGTTGAAGAGTTTTATCATTGTCGACCAACATCGAATTGATTTTGGTCTTGAGGACTTGTACCATACTTTTGCTTGGCCAACGAGTATCATAGGAAAGATATTAAGTTTTGCCATCCATTATCAATATTTTTGCATACATAGGCATCATGGAAGGCTTGTAAATGATGTTGTGAATCCAAATCATAGCCTCCTAAAAATTTTGGAAAGTTGTTTAAATCAAGCCTGGGTAGATGGCTTTCCTTATGATGCCTACAGGATATTCAAATAGCCTCTTGTATATGCTTTAGGCTCTTAGTGGCTAGTAGGGGTTCATCATCACCAAGTAGGTTATGAATGTGTGAGTTGGGATGATGTTGTCTTCATTTGTGTACATAGGGGCACCTGCATCAAATTGAGTACTTCAAACTTCATCTTCATCATTGTATAATTCGTTGGTTCTCCAATGAATTTCCTTATTGGTTGTTGCATTATCATATTCTTGTGAGAGAGACATTGTTGTGAATTGTGTATGACTTATTTGCAACTACTTCTTTATGAAAGATATATAATCAAGGCTTTGTTATAGTGACCTTGGATGATGTAACTAGTCTAAATAACTAGCATCTTCCCTGGTAATAGCACCAATGATGAGTGGCGAGGTACCCCCTACACTCAACCATATGAATATGAGTGTTCACGCATGATTTGGTCGAACTCTGTAGATGGGCTAGTTTTGGTATCTAGCTAGTTACACGTTGATCGCAATTCATTGTCTTTCCACCTAGACTAGTATTTTCTTTGTTAGGTATGGTTTAATCTAGAGTGAGGTGTATGATGTGGTCCTAAACTAGTGCTACTCCTAGAGGAAATGGAAAATAACTTTGTTTTAAGATAAGAGGGAATGGAAGAAGAGAGTCTAAGCTAGCCTAAGTGCAACGAGCATCTATCCTTAATCATCTGTACACATCTTGGACCTTTGTACTACTTCTAGGATTACCAAGCATATATTACTTAAGCACTCCTAAATATGCTATTGGGTTACCAAGTAGTCACACTTAAATGCTTATGATTAAGTCATACTTATTCCGTGTTTAATAACATGGATAGTAAAGGAAGGTAAAGAAATATTAATTAAGAAAATAATAAATAAAAATAATAGTTAAACAATTAAAACTAAGTGAATGCTACAATGATGGAGTAATCTTGATCTTTATTGCTAGTCATGTCCAAGTCCAAGTGCATCACAATCGAATAAAGGTTCCATACAATTACAATCATCACACTATGGGCATGCACTAGGAAAAGAGTTGAGATGAACTAAAAATGAACAAAAAGACTCTACACTTACACCTACTTACTCCCCTCTTCCTGTGCACCTAGAGGTGTATTTATAGGCTTACATAGGAATCACGATATCGTGTATTCGATATCGTTACCCAGGCCGCAATATCGCGTACCCGATATCGAGGGTTCGATATTAGGGGTCCGATGTCAAGGGTCTAATGTTAAGGGTCCAACATCAAGGGTTTGATGTCAAGCGTCTAACGTCAAGGATCCAATGTCAAGGGTTCGATGTCAAGGGTCCAATATCAGCACTTGACAAACCATGATTCATCACTACCCATGGCCATGAAGGCCTAGAAGTCTCTCTCTTACTAAACTTTGGTAATGTTAAATCATTTTCCACCAAATTTATAAATCCATTTTCTTCTATGGATCATAATCCTTAATCTAAATAATGACCATATCCCATCATGATAATTCCAATATATTAATCATAACATTGTAATCATTGTTAGGATTGAGATTAGTTAGTGCAAGTATAGATATTGATAAGAGGTGTCTGGTAAAGAAAAATTCGGAGAACCTACTGTGCATATGTGCATAGTTAAAGGAAAATCAAACTGAAATCTTGACTTTTGGATTATTTTTGGTATCTTTCCTTGGTTTTATTTCACTAATGATTGGACCATGTAATAATTAAGGCTAAATGACATTGGTAGTAGTAGGTGTACCTTTTCAATTGGAAGGAGAACTTGGAGGTCTATCCCTACTAGGTGGATGTGTAGTAGTAAAGGCATGCAATAGTGGATCTCTCATAATACATGCTCATATGCTTCTATGAGCTAATTGAATGGTTGGGTGGAAATCTGATGATGTTGCACTCGTACATTCTCTCTCTTATCCATCATGTATCAACCATCTCTTTCTTTTCATTCTTGTCCATTATTGTATATGAGAAGAATTAGATCAGGAAAAGTGAAGGATGAGATTAGGTCATCCAATAAGACAAACTCATACTTGATGCTAATATCTTATTATTTGTTAGGGGTCCATAAGTGTTCCATCAATAGGCTTCATGAGGGTAATAAAGGCAAGTGCCTACTATGGGGAGGATCCACTTGTGAATCTTTCATAACTTGGCATTGTAAGAAAGTGAGATCAATTTTATCTTCCAGTGATGATGGTGGTTACATGGCATAAGGTACTCTATTGTTATTCCATTTATTGGGGCATGTCTCAATGGGCTTAGTAGTTTGACCAAGATTATTTCTTTTGATAGTTATTTTCTACTTGCATATTTTGATCATGGATCAGATTTTTGATTGAGTCATACTTCATGTTTTTAACACCTTGATTTGTTTGGTTGATGGTATCACATGTTTTAGAGTCTTTTGATTTGTTTAGAATGCAAAGTAGATGTGTTATTATTGATTTCTATGTTTATTTCTTTATTTTTTATGATTGTATTCTTCTATATCTAAATTTAATTCATGTTTTCCAAGGCTAGTATCTCATAACTCAATCATGGCAGAGAGCCACATATGGATATCTATTCTTTAATTCTTTCCTATGTCATTCATCATACATGTGTACATGTTCAGCATTCAACTATGATTTTTTTCTTCATACCTTCTTTGGGAATTTCATTTATTTTTATATTTATGCATGATTTTTTTAATGATGGATTACTACCTAAAGAATTCACACACCCTATATTTATGGTTTTGACATTTTTAGCTAAGGTTTACATCTTCTAGCTTTGCACCCTTACCTCTTATGTCACACTTCAAGGTTTTGTGCATGTTCTAAGTTCCTTGGAATATTTCTAGCTTTATTTGGACATCTTATAGATCTTCTAATAGCTCTTCTTGGGTTTTAGATTTCACCCAAAACTAGTGACAAGAAGTATGATTTGGAAGGATGCGTTGACTATCCTACATTAGCACATCCCCTGTGTTAGCATAGGGGCAATGGCAAACCTTGTACAAGATCTGGTTTGGTCTACTTCATTCATGGTGTGGTTGAGATTAACCTAGGCTACATTGATGGTCCCTCATTGATGCTTGAACACTAGAAAATATTTAACATTATTTCCTAAAAACTATAAATACTGGGGATGAGTTCTCATACACAACATTCATAACATATATATAACTTTGATTCCATTTTGACTTTTGGTATTTGATTTGTATGAAGAGCTCTTTATCCCTTAGATAATTTAATTTCCTTCTTATTTTGTATGTATTTTGAGTCATCATTTTCACAAGTGCATCTAGACTCTATCAGAGTGCTACCTTTGTTCTGTAGCCCAAAATCGTTTGGTTGATGCGAAATCTAGTGTTTGCATAGTGAATAAAGCTCATGGTTTTTCTAATTTTTTTTCTATATCATTGATGTCTTAAACATTAAAATAATAAAAATGTTTATTTAATTTCTATTTCATTTAGTTGCAGTGATTCATCTTTATCTAAGAAGGACACAAGTTTATGACATGATGCTAGGTCATTGAGGTTATAACTAAGAGCCATTTCTTGCTTTCCATGTGTGGTGTTGCACCTGTTTCATAAGGGATTGTGATGCATGTGTGTTTATTAATATTTTATTATCATGTTCATAAAACACATAAAAATTATAAAATATAGAATTATAAATATTCTCTCTATTTCTGACTATGATAACAAGGGTTTTTCATTATATGATATACATCATAATATCTTTTATATTTATTGAACATAATGACATACAGGGGTTTTCTTAGCACTCCACTTGACGTCATCTTCAAAGATTACAACTATATCACATATTGTTCCATATGATATAACTTCATTGATCATGACTAATGGGATCCTTATTATTGATATCATTGTTGGGGAAGCTATTAGTGTATTACCTGGAAATACTGGTGTAATTTTTATCTTAACATTTTTTTTAGTTAAGTGTATGTTTCTTTAGCATTGTGTGTAGGTTTTGAACATGAATTATGTGATGGATAATGCTCAAATCCCATCAAAGACCTATAGTAGAAGAAATGTCACAAAACAAAGAAGCAGTTCTATCACATTTTAACACTTGGAGATTGCAACACTACCACTAGTTGTCTTGACCTATCATCAAGATAAGCATGGGAGGTGGCATAATCCTCATGAATAGTTATCCAAGGGACTAGTAGAGGTTGCAACACATGATCTGAAAGAGGCCTTAATCAATATTGGACTAGAAGATTATTATGCATTTTACATGGCTTCAAAGCTAGAGTAGAATGACTATGAACATCATTAGAGATAAGAGCACCAAGACCAAATGATGGAAGATAACACTTATTATAGCTTTCCATCTAAGCATTTAAATGGAAAGGAG
>MNCI01035667.1:0-23916 GCA_015680685.1 Gnetum montanum
GTATTTTTTCTTCACCTAAAATGTTTATTTTCAATTTCATGAATGAAAATTTCTACCTATCCCCAAAATAAATTTGTAGAGTGATCCAATTCTAGGTGCCTGCATCTATTTAGTTTCTTTTCTTTTACTAAGTTGGAAGGTCTTTATAGCTAAATTCATGGCCATTAGACATTGCTAAGTTATGAGATTATCTACAAATATGACTTTATAATATTTTTACATGGCTCAATTTCTTTTGCACAATAAAAAGATACTATTTTTTATCCAAAGAACTCTCATATGTAGGTCACTGACACTTGCAAATTGTGGTAGTAAATTTTCCTTAGTACTATACTTTCTAAATTCATGTCGTTTGTGAATTTTATTGTATCCCATTTCTATAGATTCAACAAAAGTAAAATTAATGCCTTAGTACTATACTTGTATCCCATTTTTACAGAAGTCTTCAAAAATTCATTAATGATGAATCTTCATGTTGTTACTAGTAGTAGCACTTCTTCTAAACTTTGTTGGTATGTTAGTACTTTCCTTTTATCATGCAAAATTTTTAAATGATGATCTAAAACTTCCCATCATCAATCCATGGACTTCTAGTTAGCAAACATGTAATATTTAAACTTTGATTCTAATATATTCTCTTTTTTCATATGCATGTCCTCTTATGTCCTTATCTTGGCCTCTTTTCCTTACATTGCAAAAGATCATCAATCCTAGGCATTTCATTCAGCATCATCTAGAATCACCAAAGGATCAACAGTACTTTTGAAAATTTTTCCTTAATAATTAACCCTTTCTAGATCTTTCTTTACCCTAAAATTTGGAAAAAAAAATAAACATATAAGCTAAAGATGATCACAAAATAATACTTCCAAAACTCTAGGGTAACTAAAATCATTAAGTTGTTTAAGTCATTTAGATTATTTTTATTATTAATTACAAAAATGTTGAAAATAGGGCATTAGAAAATTTTCAAAAATCACATCCTTAGCCCCTAAAACAAATGAAATCAACTTGAGAAGCTCAAAATTTTTTGAATACTTAAAATCAAATGTTTGGTTCACAAGATATTTCTAATACATTGGAATATTTAAAATTATGAGATTCTAAAATATCCAAGAAATATTGAATTTGGAGGATATTTCAATATAAAAGCATTAAAAATTAATTTAAATTTATAAGTAGTCCCCAAATCATGTATAAATTTGATGAAGGTTCTCATAATATCCTTGAAGATGTAAAGTTTTAGTTCAGAGTCATGATTAACAAAAGTAATGCAAGTGGATCCTTCTAGAAGTGAGATCTTATCATAATGTCCTTGCATAACCACTTATATAGGTGTTTGTGGGAACCATAGAAGTTAACTATGCATCATATTTTTCTTCCAAACAACACACAATTGCTTTGGTAGGGATCTTGCACTATACTATATGAATTAATTAGGCATATAATCACATGCACTAGTGAGGTAAATAATGGTATGAGAAGAAATTCCAAAGATTAGGACATGAAGTACATTACCATGTTTGTAATAGTGTCTTGTTTCAATTATGATTAAGATGATAATCATACCTACTGGTCTAAGTTTCAAACCAAGTACATACCTTTGTCAATGACATTACATTACATCATCCTGAATTTACCACCATAGGACCATCATAACCATATGAAAACATAATGACTAGAAAAAATAAATAAGGAAGTAGTTTTGATTAATTAATTACTTAAACATTAAAAATTAATGAAACTTGACCATTGGTTAGAGGAATGCCTCTAGGCATGGGTAACCTATCTTTCTAGCTTCATAGCCAATGCCAATCCTATTAGAGAAGTATCTTCAACCATAGGTAACATGTCTTTCTAGTCACATAATGAGACTGGTCCCAAAGAACTTTGGAATTCCTAGAAGTATCCTAACCTCATGCATAGATAACATGTCTTTCTGATGATATCTTAGGAATCAATTTCTTTAGTAAATCACTTAATAAGTAACTTGTATGTTACTTACCATAGAAATACCTTGAAGAATGGGTAACATTATTCTAGTGACATGGTAAGAAAACACTTATTCGAGAATATGCTTCCATTAAAATTAAATCCTGAGTAATGATATAAATATATGGAGTAGTAAGACCCATAGAAAAGTGTAATAGATCAATAAATCCCCTTCATGTCACATCCTTTTCCATTCCCCCTTGGTACTTTCTCTTCTCTTCAAGGCATAATGATCATGAGGTAATTTTAGTTTCATGTGAGGAGAACCATCTTTCTTTCATCATAAAGATCTATTATTTATAAAAAATAGAGTGATGGATGATGTGACCTCACTACTTTACATATTTATTTACCCGATTGTTTTTATATCAATGAATAAAGATCCAACACATGGTATTGAATTTTGTACCATGAATGACAACATTATTAATAAAAATATAGTAAATATCTAGAAAACACATAGAAAATAACTCAAAAAAATTGAAAATTATAAAAAAGAAAAAATAAAAAATAACAATAAATGGAAAATGTATTAAAAACTGATAAATTTTGAATAAATAGAAAAATGATAAAAAATTGTAAAATAAAAAGTGAAAATGCACTTATCAGTTGTTAATTTAAGATTGGGCATCATCCTTATAATTAAAGTCATGGGCTAGCATTTAGAAAAGAGACCACATATTCCCTTGCTTATACATCATGGGTTTCCCATTTATCATCTTAAATGATTTAAGTTTTCACTTGTTAACACAATTAACATTGATGATAATCAAGTTTTGATCATTTGGAAACATATATTAAGCTAGACTAGAAGTTTCTTTCTTTTTAGAGGATTCAAATATGCTTCCTTTTTTATTTTTTATTTTAGTTCCTAGGTCTCCTTGTTTAACATGTTCTTCTAGTGTATAGTCAATGTGTAAGATGTTCTTGTCTAAGTTCTCTATTTGGTACATTTTCTTAGGACAAGAGCTAATAAGTATGTTAAATATTTCCATTCATCTTTTCAATAATTTGGTATTCTCATTCTCTAGCCACAAGGTGTATTTTGGCTTATTGTCTATTATGTAGACATAGTTTTCCACACACACTTACTCCTCAAGATTGCTGTGGGTTTTTATAGGGATCATGTTAATACTTTGAACTTTCGGCCCACAATTGCACCCTTATTAATTATTACTAATGCATAAAATTTTCTATCCCTCCACAATGTCATGTTCATTTTGTATATTTTGTGTTGGAGTGGTTATGGTTTTTTTTTTCATATGATTAAAAGACATTATTATTATGAGGAAGGGGGTTGCACCAGATTGTCCTTGCACTACTCTTAATGAGCTAGTAGGTCTATGAGTTTTATTCATACATGTGGAAACCATCATAAAGAAATGACATTTCTATGACTTTTGCTTAGGATTACAAGTAAAAATTTTGTTTCGTATGTTCATAGCATAAGTTGCATTCCTCAATTAAAATTGTGATGTCAATTCTTCTTACATTGTTGATAATGATATGTGTTGGAGGGGAGTATGATATTCTTGAGAATATGATGGATGATAAGAATCATGAAATGATGATCCCATAGGAGATGTTATGGGTTGATCATATTTAGGAGGATAGGAGTAGTGAGTTAACGCATGGGCAGTAGAACCATTAGGAAAAACATCGTATCTATAAGGGTCTAGGTGGTAATAAGAGTATTGTCAATTTTGTGATGGCACCCCCCATGACTATAGGTTTTTTCATTGTTGTTGATAGTAGTCTTGAAGTTGAGGAGGAGTCCTACTTGGATAGTACTATTAGTTGAAAGAGTGTCTTTACTTACCTTATGGATAAGGAAATCTCCTATTCATTTAATAAGATCATAACAATTATATCCACTAGTTCTAGAATCATATCCAAGGAAAATGAATTTCTTTCCTCTATTATTCAACATACTCAAAAATTACTTTGGTGTCTTGACATAACAATGGCATCCAAATATTCTTATGTGAGAAATGTTGGGAATCCTTTCATGGAATAGCTCATATAGAGTTTTTTTTTTTAAATTATTGCTAGTACTAATTACTCTATTTGTAATATAAGTTATCATAGTTAGTTTCATTCTCTAATAGCCATCTTTGAGTTTGGTATGTTTAAGGAGACATCTTATTTTGTTTCATAGCTATGTCATTTGATTGTTGGTTGTATTCACAAGTGGTTTAATGAAATATGTCTTCTTTAGTGCAAAAATTACTGAATATTTATCAATAAATTCTCCTCCTTTGTCTATCTAGATATTTTTTATGATGGAATTTATTGCTTCTTAGATTGTAGGTCTATTTAAATCTAGAATATTCATCTATCATTATAAAGAAATAATTAGCTCCTTTAATGGAAGTTATTAGCATGGGACCTATAAGGTCCATGTGGATTTGATGCAATGATTCTTTTATATTCTACATAGAATTGGTATGAGATGAATTTTTGTGTTTTCCTTGGATGAAAATTTCATATTTTTCACAAGTGGTTTAATCAAATATGTCTTCTTTAGTGAAAAAATTGGTGAATATTTTATCAATAAACTCTCCTCCTTTGTCTATCAAGATATTTTTTATGATGAACCTTATTTGCTTCTTAGATTATAGGTCTATGTAAATCTAGTATATTCATCTATGATTATAAAGAAATAATTAGCTCCTTCAATGGAAGTGATTAGCATGGGACCTATAAGGTACATTGGTTGAATGTGTAAGATCTATGATTTTTGGTGTACATTTGCCTAAAATTTTTTAGGTTGAGGCTATTATGACTACTACTTATTTAATTAATCAATCACCACATTCTTCTTTAAATAATGAAGTACAAAAGTCTTTGTGAATTGGGAGATAGTTTTTCTACAATCATTTAAAATTTTTTGGATGTGTTCCTCACATGCATATACAAAAGGAAAAGAGATCTAAATTTGATGATAAAACAAAAAGATGTATTTTTTTGGGTTATGGTAGTGATGAATTGGGTTTCAAATCATGGGATCCCGAGGTGAAGCAATTTGTAAGGTCATGAGATGTAAAATTTCAAGAAAATGTAATATTTGATGATTTTGAAAAGAAAAATGTTTCTAATTCTATTACATAGTAGGATCCTAAATGTTGTTTACAACCTAAAGAAGATATAATACAAGAGGAAGTGGAAAATCAAAACACTCTAGAATTTTTAGATGAAGATGAGGAGAAAGATACTCATGAGGAAGAAAAATATTGTAGAAAATGCTTCACATGGGTTAGGAAATCCAAGTAGAATAATACATCCTCCTACTAGATTAAAAGATTATATTTTTTATATAGATCACGATGAACCAAAAACATTAAAAGAATCTCTTGAAAGTCTTGATGCAGTAAAATGGAAGGAAATTATGAAAAGGGAGTGGAATTCACTCCAACAAAATAGAGCTTGGGAATTGGTGGTATTATCCAAGGGATCTAACCACTTCAAAATATATGGATTTTTACATTAAAGAATGAGAAAAATTAGGGGAATATTTATAAAGCTAGATTGATAGCTAAAGGTTATGATAAAAAATTAGGAATTGATTTTACATAAATTTTTTCTCCTATTATTAAGCATTCTTCTATTCGGATTGTTCTTTAATTGACTGATTATTTAGATTTGAAGTTAGAACAATTAGATGTTAAACAGGCTCCTAGGTAGTGGTATAGAAATTTTGAATCTTTTATGGATAAAATGGATTATTTCATGAGTAATCTTGATCATTGTGTTTTTTTATTAAGTGATAAATATAAATTTGTAATTCTACTATTGTATGTTGATGATATGTTGATTGTAGGAAATGATATATCAAAAATAAAACAACTTAAAATACAGATGAGAAAAATGTTTGCTATGAAGGATTTAGGATAGTCAAAAATAATTCTTGGAATGCATATTTATAGATATAGGAAGTAGAAAAAATATAGGCTTAGTCAGAGTGAGTATATTGGAAAAGTCTTGGAACATTTTAATATGTCAAAAGTAGAGGTTAGAAGTACTTTTTTGACTTCTCATTTTCAATTATCTAGGAAACATTATCCAAATATAGAAAAAGAAATTGCCAAAGTAAAATATATTTCATATAGTTTTGTTGTTGGCTCTTTAATCTATATTATGGTATGCACTAGTCCAAATATAGCATATGTAGTACGTGTTGTTAGTAAGTATATGAATAATTACAATTAGTACCATTGGCTTGCTATGAAATGGATTCTTATATACTTAAAGGGAACTAAATATACCCTTTTATGTTTTGAAAATAATGATTTGAATAGTTGTGGTTAAGTGAATGCAAATTTTGTACTTAATTTAAATATTAGATGTTTTATGCTTTTGTTTTAGGTGGTGTTGCACTAAGCTAGATGTCAAAATTTTGATCTCTGGTAACTTTGTCTATACAAAATCAAAATATGCGACATTGACAGAAGCATGTAAGGAGATGTTATGGTTGTGAAGATTTTTACTATTTCTTGGTGTAAAGCAAGATAGTTATCAAAATTTCTATGATAGTCAAAGTGCCTTACATCTAGCAAGAGATTCAACTTATCATGATAGAACAAAACATATTGATATTAAATATCATTTTATTAGAGATACTTTTGACGAAGGCTTAATTAATTTGAAGAAAATTAACACCAAGAAAAATATTGTCGATGCATTAACTAAAGTCATTGCAAGGGATGGGCATGTCTTTCGCATAAAACAACTTAGAATAGTGGAGATGTAAGAATGTAGCTTGAAACTAGTGCATCTCTAACTTGAAGATTTGTTAGATTTTTTTTCAAGTGGGATAATTGTTAATTATCATTTAACTTGAAGAAAACTCTTTCTCTATTTTTATCAATTTAAGTTATTTCTATATAATTTCTAGCTTTTTAATATTTGCTTGAGATATGATTAGCAGTTTCTAAAATTATCTAAAGTTTATAATAGAAAAAAGACTATTGTTTTCTTCTATAAATTAAATGGTGGGAAGATGTGTTAGGCATGACTAGAAAAACAAGAACAAAGTGTGAAGGAATGGCTTAAGAGTATCTTAAGAACAACAAGCTATGAAAGTTATCAAGAACAACTTGTGACCTTGGGATATTTTCTCCAAATAAAGAAAGAGCTTTACATTGGTTCCTATGGTTTTTTTCCCACTTTGGGGTTTTACACGAAAATTTTGTATGTGTTTTTCTAGTTGTCTTTGTTGTTTCAATTTGCAAATTTAATTTATTTTGTAACAATACAATCACATAAAACTTTGTACAATTCATTTAATCCATGTTACAAGCACTTAGAGCAAAAATTCTAACTTTTGTGAAATCAAACTACAAGAGTCTAGCTACTAGAATGACCAAATGGTGTTATAAATATAATGATCACATACATTTATATAGGTAAATATGGAGGCTATGTCAACACTAATGCATTGACATATATCTATCCAAATCAATGTGGTTGAAAAATTTATTATTCATCATGATGTATGATTAAGCATGACTAATTTATATGATTGATGGATCATATTATCTAATTTACTAAAAATAGAAATAATCTTATTAACTATTCCTGCAAGTAAAAGTAAAGTTCCAAGTATAATGAGTATTTTCCCCATTAATACATCATCATGCTCTTGGATTTATGCATTAAATATTAAGAAAACTATGCTATTTAACTATTGGATAAACCACATTAATGGTATGTGTGCTTGTCTTCATTATATAGTATTAACAATACATGTAAAAGTAGGTATTAAGCTAATGAATATTACTGATGATTTGAAAATATAAATTATGTAAAAAAAAAATGCAAGGAAGGTAAATTAAGCTAATATAATGTCAAAGTATTCAAATATTTTAAAAACAAATCTTAATATTTATTGTCAAACATGATTACATCTAAAATCAACCATAGCTTAAATGTAGCGTGAATCAACTATATGGTCTTGTGGCTTACTAATTTTCTAGTTGCTTAGGAACTCTTGAATAGATCCAAGAGTATATCTTCCTATGAGTCAAATGAGAAAGTAGGAGTGTAGACTACAAAGTCTAATAGAAAATTTATAACATGGTGATTTTCATAGTATCTATAAAATTACTATTTTGGTATTATACTCAACCTATTTGTAGTAGAATTTGAATAAAATTTGTTTTATGAATGAATCATTTTCTAGGAATGCAGAAAAAGAAATTATTTCTCTATTATAATAATTTCCTATAAGAAGCATATGATCCTTCCACTATACAAATTAGTAGACTAATATGCTTTGAATCAACCATTCCTTTCTTCTTCTCAATCAAGTATTATATATCAAATTTCTACTTAAGTATGGCATACTTTCTTTTTTATAATATTTAAATTTTTATTTACCCATTTACTTACTTTCTTTAATGTTATTTATTTGTTTATTTTTTCTTTAATGTTATGATATGAATAAATTTTATGATCCTTATGCAATTTTCCCTAACAAAGTTTGGGACATTAGTATATAATCAAGTAGATGTGTTTTTTTGCATTGATGGAATTTAACTATTTGAGATGCATTATTACTTAAATCCTTGATTTAATGGGATTTTTTTATATACTTTATTTTCTAAATTATATAAAGTTACGTCCATGTCCCTTCATCCTATAAGGTAATTTGAGTAAATATCTTTTTGTTCATCTAGTATGCATTATTATTTGATTCCTTGGTCAAGTATGATTTTTTAAATCTAATTTATATCTAGGCTATATAAAATTTTATTTGTATCCATTATTCTTGTGAGGTAATTTAAGTAAAGATATTTTTCAAATATTTTATTATTGTACTTAATCCAGATGATTCGACATTATTTTTGTAATGTGATTTTAAGCTTAGTGATAGTTTCTCTGTATCTATAATGTCATGTCGTGTATGTTTAGGATCTTACTTTCAATGTTAAAATAATTAGGTGTTAGCCTAGTGGTAATTTTATATTCTTCTAGCATTGTTTTATATGCAATCATGACCTCCAAATAAATTTTTGTTGACCTCAACATGGAACATAAACTAGATGATGATAATTATAAAATTTGGCATTATAAGATCTAATATGTTTTGGAAGAACAAGAGCTTGTGAAGACTATTGTTCATGTTATGGAGAAACCTATAGAGGATTTAGGCCCTTAGCACTACAAAGAGGCTAATGTACATCAAATTTGGCTCAAGAATGATATTGTTGCTTGCATCACATTATTAAAAAACATGCAAAATGATATCTTTCATGAATTTGAGCAATATCCAACTACACATGCTATTTTGGAAGCCCTCAAAGAAAGGTTTGGTACTACATCTACTATAAGACTGAGAAGCCTAACTCTCAAATTTGATAACTATTAGAAGCATCCTAATCAAACTATGAAATAACATATACTAATGATGTTGAATATGATTTGAGACTTGAAGGCTATTAAGAATAGTCTCATGGATGAACAAAAACTACTAGTGGTTATTCTATTACCCCTAAAGTTTTAGGAACACATGTAAGTTAACATGATGCACAATGAGAATATGAAAATATTTGAGGATATTGCATATCATTTAAAACTATCCTATGAGTGCTTGATAATTGCTAAGACCTCTAATATGTACAATGCTATATGCAATACCCAAAAGTCAAAAGGATCATAGAGTTAAAGGGGTTATGGAAAGACCTCTTAACAAGCACCACTACTAAAGATGGTTAAGGAGGATTCGAAAAAGAGAGGAAAAATAGAAAAAAAGAAAGACAAGTTTAAGATGACATGTTTCACTTATGATAAATAAAGATACTTTGTAAATGCATTAAGCCTAAGAAGTTATGTTATTACTGTTTACATAAATTCTTTTGTATCATTTAGTGTTCTAGCTACTAAAGCTTTTCATGTATAGATTATAGACTTAAGAGCAACATGTCATGTACTAAGAAACTGAATTTTCTCTATTGAATATCATTGATTTTTAGGAGGTGTTAAAAACATATACATAGAAAATATCTCTAGAAATTGGTCCATATAAATTCATCATCTAATGTGTTCACATTTTCTAACTTCATGATGTCCTTTACGAACCAAAAATTTGACAAAATCTATTTGTAAATACTACTTCGCTAAAATTAACTTTAGCTTCATGTTTAAAAATTATTTGGTTAGGATTCATATAGAGTTCGTTTATGATGGAGATGGATTTGTTTATGGTACTTCTCTTAAGCTAGATATTGAATATTCTAAGAATAAATATAGTTCTTCTTTCTTACTATTTTTATTAATAATAATGTTAATAATTCCATTTTATGGCATACTTGGCTAGGCCATATTGGACAAGAAGGAGTGATAAGGTTTTATAGAGGAGGCTTATTAGAACCTCTCACTAAAGTTACTCTATCAACTTGTTAGAATTTTCTAGCAAGAAAAGCAACTTGTTAGCTCTTTGGCTGGCTCGGACCTTGCTCCCGCTGCTTCAGCCACTGCCTCATCCGATGCCAAGGTAGCAATGGAAACGAAGGAGGCACGGTAACCATGAGGAGGATACTACAATTGTGAATAGGGCCTCTATTACACCCCCCACAGTCCTCCATGATACTCATGGTGAGTGGGATAGGCTGGGGTAGATCCTGAAGGGTGAGGAGCCGATGACAAATGATAGCCCGAGAGACAAAATCAGGGGGCAACACCCTGATTGTCTACCACTCTCCCCATAGTCACAAATCTAGACGCTACTTTGGATTAAAGACATTATCAGAGCCCATATGATGGGCATTGCCCAAATAATAGAGGAAATAGATGGCACCTCATGGCCAGCCCAGGGGAGCCAATTCTGAGGCCACAAACATTCAAAGAGACTCTAAACTCCAACCACAACTCCCCCAAATGCTAGTGGGGGGAGGGAACCCCATGGGGGGGCCCGGTTCGAGATTGCTCTCTAGTTAACAGTCGAGGTCAAGCTTGACGGCCCACCGGCGGGGATGCCTGCGGCGGGGGTGGTTCGCAGGGGATTCGGGGCTAATGTTCCTGGTTGATGTGGGGACAACAGCTCTGGCCTGTGCTGTACAGATGTATAGCATTCTTTTCTGGCAATACAATTTCGCTCGATTTTTTTCCAATATATATATATATATAACATTACAATTAATCCATTTTGATATCTCAGGACTAATGAATGTTAAGGAAAGTCATGGTGGTTTACATTTCATTACTTTTATGAATAATCATACATGTTATGGCCATGTCTTTTTGCTCTTTTGTAAATTTGAGGTAATAGATTACTTTAGACAATATATGATAGAGGTAAAAATTTAGTTAGATGTAAAAATAAGATCTTAAGGACTAACCATGAACATAAATATCTATCAAAATAATTTAAAGAATTATACAATGAAAAGGAAATTATTAGACAATCAATAATATCTTGAACTTTGTAATAAAATGATTTTGTAAAGAGAAGAAACCATACTTTACTAGACATGATAAGATCAATAATGATATAGACAAGACATTTTATTATTTTTTGAAAGGATAAATTAATGACTACAATCTACATTCTTAATGGTGTCCTAAATAAACTAATACCTTCTAACATAGATGATTTATGTACTAATAGAAAACCATGTCTAGATCATTTACAACCTTGAGGTTTAGTAGCCTATGTATAGGACACTTCTCATAGATATAGGAAGTTAGGTTCTAGATGGAAAAATGTTTCTTTATAAGCTACCCTTATTATTGTAAAGGATATATGTTCATTAGAGAACTACTAGATGGAAATGTAATTGAGATAGTATCAAGAGATGTTGAGTTTCTTAAAGAGGATTTTCCTTACAAAAGGGAAATAGATAATGATTTCACCTTTAATGAAGTAGAGGATCTTGATTTTGGCACTACTACCAATCTAACAAAAAAGTAAGGAGGATATTAGTCCAATTCTTAGGGATACAAGAAGTGATTTATGCATTAATAGATAATCTTTAGAAAATGAAACCTCCTAAGAACCTCAATTACAAAGGAGCACTTGCATAAAATTTCCTTGTTGTTGTATCATTACTAAGGAAGCATCTATGATATATGGATATGATACTGTGCTATATACATATGATGAGGCCCTCTCATTACCTACTAGTAAGGAATGGATGAATATTATGATAGAAGAAATGGAGTCTATAAAAACCAATTATGCCTAAGACTTAGTTGACCTTTTGTCTAGACAAAAGGCCATTGAAAATAAATGGATCCTAAAGATTGAACATAAGACATATGATTTCATTAAAAAATATAAGGCTCACCTTGTAGAAAAACGGTAAATGCAATAGCATAGTATAGATTATGAAGAAACCTTCTCATCTATAGTTAGGTTTACTTCTATTCATTTCATGCTAGCTATATTTGTGTACCTAAACTAGAACCTTTACTAAATTAGATGTTAAGACTACACTTGTTTATGGACAATTGGATAAGAAAATTTATTTGATTTACCTCATGGGTTCATAGTGCAAGGTTAATAGTACAAGGTATGTACACTCTCACAATCTATTTATGGATTAAAATAATTATTTAGCTTGTAGTACTTAGATTTCATCAAGTTATCAATGTTGATGGATTTATGACAATCAAAAAAGTTCATTGTGTATAAGTTAAAAGATCCAATAAAAGTTTTATTATCCTTTCTTTATATGTGGATGTTATTTTACTAGCGAGTAATGATAAAGAGATTTTTATTACTGTATAAGGTGGCTGTCCTTGAACTTTGGAATAAAGGACATGGGTAAAGTAAATAGTGTACTCTATGTAAAAATTTGAAGGAATCCTTAAAGAAACCTTTATGGTTCTTTAAAACTTTCTTTAAGATTAATGAAAAATTATATCATGTTCACTATTTTTATTCTACTTCTTGATACAACAGTAATTTTGAAAAGATAAGCATTGAAGCTCTCTGTAATGATCTTTTAAAGAATAAATTTCAGTTACAAATATAGAAAACACTAACCTTCAACTTATTTTATTAAATTTTCTGGCTTGTGTACTCTTTATTCTTTATGGTTTATTCAACTTCTTAGTCTTTATGACATAAGTAACCTCTTAAATATTTCTGGTGATAAATAAAAAGAGTATACTTAAGCTGGAAAATGACATCTTTTTCCCTATTTTGGTCCCACTACTATTACAGGTTATAAAATCATTTTGTATACCTTAACCAAAATTATTGTAAAGATTTATATGATTGTTTTAAAATGTTCGTAAAGTTGGACTCCTACAGCTCCGTTTACAACGTAGTGGAAAAATTCGAACAAATATGAATATGATGATAAAAGATGAAAAGTCATTCGTACTAGCAAAGGAAAATAAACCGCACCTGCTGTGAATTTTCACAAACACAAACAGTATTAATGGCTTCCTATGGGACTTATTGGCTATTTGAAAGTATACGAGGATAGAAGGCAAAGTATAGCTACGCGCCGTAGTGAATGGAAATAAACAGCAGCGACAGGGAATATATATAATGACGCACTGTTAATCCAATCCTATGGCGGTTTTGATGAGCATTTAGTGTCGAAGCCCATTGTTATCCATATTGAGCGGTTTGGAGCAGATCCGGGAGATCCTATTCTCATACAGAAGAAGCCTTCTCATAGAAAAGTCCACACATGAAGTTGCAACTAAGCTTCCGCCAAACTTCCACCAAGGAACATGCCTTGCTAGCATATTACATAGCTGGTTCTATTGGATATGAACGAAATCAGAGAAGAAGCCTGGGAAGTAAGTTAGAGCAGCAACCAAACGGGGTACAAATACATAGAGAAGAATGAAGGTTGACAAGATTGCAGTCTGCCCCTTCATCCTCTTGCTACTAAGCCTTACTCAGGCAAATGGTTTTGTAAGTTTTTTTTTTCTTGGCTAAGCAATATGTACCCTCCTAAGATTAAATATCTAACTTATTCTTGTGAACCAGGTTCTTTCAACCAAAACCGCCCTCACTTATTTTTGTTTCTGTAACACAGACAATTGAGAAAATAGTCAATAGCGTAACCCTGGGCACAAGGAGCCTTGGACGGAAATCTCCGAGAAGGATCGGCTCCCCTGGATCCAGTGGAAACTGCCATTACCCAGTCGGATGCCCAGGAATTCCAGAAAATAAGCCATACCACAGTATGTCAGCAGCCCAGTAAGTTCTCCCGGGCTTGGTTGCTTTTCAGAATTAAAAAAAGTTCATTGGCTGGTTGGTTATGGTCAAGTTCTGTCATACGAACCGTGGGATTCTGTTTAGACTCTCGAAATATACTTATTCTGCGGACTTTTGGCTTCTTTCCAGATACTTTAAGGATCATGAATCTTCCCACTCCATTGTCGTTTTTCACCATACGTATCAGTATGATGAAAGTAGAGTTTCTGGGTTTCACCATAAGTATAACTTTAATATCTGGGTTTCAGATTTGGTCAACGAAGATTTCCCGTTCTGCAATCAAATATTCTAATTTTTTTACTATGAATTACTTTGTTTATTTTTTTATATAGTATCCAATTTCAATAACTTTGATCCTGGTTTTCCAGCCAATTAAGATTTCTAATTTTTCAATCAAATATTTAAATTAAAATTTTGTAACTATGTAGATTTTTATAACTACATCACTATATGCACTTCACGGGCTACATTCATGCATGTATGTTATGATTGTAGCGCAACCATTCCTGAGCCTTAATACAAAATTCTCATTTTCCTGTCCTTTTGATGTTTGGGAAAAAGAATTAATAAATTGGCATTTCTAAAGCTCTAGGTCTTTTCTAACTAATCATCAAAGTTTCTCTTAAGAAAATCATAAATTTTAAAAGACTTTATCTTTTGTTAGTATGTACAATTCAAGCATTTAATCTCATCAAATTAAGGATTAATTGTGTATATCCTACCAAGTTATATTGAGAATGTATAGAAGATTGATTACATAAACTTTGTGTTAAACATAATACAGGATAGATACCATCCTATACCCCAATGTTATGTAAATGATAATTAAAAATACTTTTAATCGATTTTAGTTTAGTTAAAAATAACTAAAAAATAACAAATAGAACTCTACACGAATTATTAAATATTTTATTACTTATATTGAAACTAAAAACTCAAATTGAGCCATTATTACATCCAATGGATATATTGGATAATATAAGTATACATTATATGCATTTTGAAAATATCATTAAGAAAATAACTAAGTATTTTTAGTAATATTAGGAATAAATCAACCAAATTTATAACTATAATATCTCATCTACGTGTAATGTACAGTAATGTAGGATATTGTAGGAAAATGTGGTACTCATCTTTAACACTATTTGTATTGCATAGTCTACATATTCATTCTTCATAAAGAATTTTTAGCCATCTACCTATTTTAACTCTTAGATAATGATATCCCATTCATGCTATCTAATCGTGAATCATAATTGATGAGGAATAGCAATACATAAATACTTTGCTTTTGAATTAAAGCCTTCCTTGATACTATTCAAAAGAATTTTTTTTAATATAATAAATGAGCAATGACTGTTTTCTACATCCAACCATAGGAATTACAACTGTTTACATGCAATCTACTTGAATTCCATGGATGGGGCTAGTGTGGTATCTAGATTGTTAAGTGTTGACCATAAGTTACTACCTTCTCACTTGAACTAGCAATAGCTTTATCATATATGATTTAGTCCAATGTAAGACATGATTATTGATGTTATGTGGCTATGGTTAAGCTAGATAAAATCATAGAGATTAATTATTAAATTAATTTGAGTAATAATTAGAAGATAAATTCTAACCAAGCCTAAGGGTGATGAGTGTTCATTTGTAGCTTGTTGTACATATTCTGAACTCATATGCCCATTGCTAGGATTACCAAGTGTTATGTTATTATGCGGACCAAGCAGTAATACCACTAGGATTACCAAGTAAATACATGTTTATGTTCAAAACTAATCATGCTCATTCTACTAATTGATTAACATGCAAAACAAATAAATGAATATTACCTAACTACATGGAAAGTAAATTACATTACAATAAAATTTATTCTAAGTCAAAGTGCTATAATAAAAATGAACAATCTTGAACTTATTACCATGGAATGTATTCATGAACAATCCCACACGAATAAATGTTATATAATTGATGCAAATCCATGTTGTGGGGACTTGGTGATTGTTTGCTAGGATTATCAGAGAAAAATATAATATTATGGCTACACTACTAATAAAATCAAAATTTTCAAGGACTATGATATCAGATATAAGATATCATAGCTCTGATAACATAGCACATGCTACGTTGTCGNTAGATATAAGATATCATAGCTCTGATAACATAGCACATGCTACGTTGTCGTATATGTGATATTGCAGGATGTGCGTCAACCTATAAATACAAAACTTAGGTTCATGGATTTCCAATAGATTTTTTCCCGTAGTAGCGTAACTCTATCAACTTGTTTTCATGATTTTAGTTCCAAGTACCTAGCAGTGTATGCCCGNTTTGTTTTCATGATTTTAGTTCCAAGTACCTAGCAGTGTATGCCCGCAGTGTGGTGTTGAGTTATTGTATGGAGTCTTTATTTGAGTGAAGTGTACTTGGACACATTTCATGATCAGCAATAAAGATTGAGATTACTTATCACGATTGCAACATTCAAATAGTTTTCTTAATGTTTACTTAGAATAGTTTTTACTATTTTCACTTAGATTACTAATTATAGCTTTCCTAGTTAATGTTTACTATTCCATGCACTTTACTTTCACTATCATTAAGTAGTATGGATACAACTGGTTTCAAGTACTAAGTGGAGCTATCTAGTAACCCAGTAGTGGTACACTTGCTAATCCCAATGATGACCATATGAGTCAAAGGTATGTATGGTAAATTAGAACTAGATAGATTTTCTTTCTTACAACTATTTATTTTACCTAAGATTAGATAATATTTCCATTTCATCATGTATGCTTGGAGCCAAATGGCGAAACAACATTAACATATCATATACCTCACTATGAGTTAAACACCCATAGATTTACTAGTTCATGTGGGAAGACAATGGTCTAAAACTTTAATCAATTACTAGCATATTCACATTTCCTTGTCCATGGGTTACAATCTAGTTGTGTGTGAACACTTGTGACTTTTATGATTGAGTGTTGGATTACTCCACTACTCTTCATTGGCATCATTGTTGAGGAACTTGTTAATGTATGCTAAGTAATTAATTTCCTAAAGTTAATTGTACTTGAAACAAAAAGCTAAAAATCATAACTCTAACTAAGCACACTCAAAACAGACATCTTAAACCATAACATGGCTTCAAATAAGAATACAACATCACCTGCCAAGGAATCATAGAGAAGTAATGCAATAATAGATGGAAAAGAAGAATGAAAAATGCCAATGCAAACAAGAATCACTTATGCTCACATTGATTCTTATAATCTAGATTTCACTTTCATCTTCCATCAGGATAGAAAAATGAGCTAGAGAGATATGAAAGGTAACATAGTCTTTCCTCTAGAACATGCAATACTTAACATGCTCCAAATTTCCTTAAGGGGAATGAATTTGGATCAAATTCAAGAAGGGTGCCATGTGATTCATCACATGATAAGAACCTATGAAGCAATAAAGGAGTAGATGATGAAAGATGACTCTACGGAAATCAAACATGTACACAATGAAGGGAAGTAGGTCAACACTTCTGTTCTCTTGGAAGAACTAGATGTTGATGAATTCATCATAGAGTGACTCCACCAGAGTCATGAAGAATCTTCATTAGACTTGAGTAACCTAGCAAAGTTCAACTTAATTCCATTCTAGCAGAGACACCTAGGAGGGAGGTTACTGACTCTATGCATAAGGAGGACTCAAGGTCAAGATATTTTGTCGAGCCTTACAAAAGAGAATATAAGTATCATGAAAGGGGAACACGCTAGCAGTATTCTTCTGCTACCTCATTCACCCATCACGATTGTTAGTGAACTCTAATAGATGAAGATACAAGTACAAGGACTATGATAGAGAAGAAAGGAGAACTCATGATCACCACAAATATTTTTGAAGATATTCAAATAAGAAAGATGAAAAATTTGCAATTGCATTGAAGATTGTTAAGGAAAGAATAGAGTAAGGATTTGGAAAAGACAAAGATAAGAAGAAGAAAAAAAATGTTTAGATGAAGGAGCAAAGTGCCTAGAATGGCGGAGTGTTCAAACACCAACTTGATTGACAAGGAAGGATGTGTCATGTGCCAGTATGAACATCCCAATGGATGTTATCCAGTAATGGCACATTTACAGAAAATAGGAGCATATGCACTCAATCCTAAATTTGTTAAGAAAAAAATGCCTAGAAGGTTACCTTATCCTCAAGGTAACCACAGGTAGAACTAACTTCCAACTAACATACTATCCTACTGGAAGTATACTATAGCCACAAGAGCAATATTATCAATAGTGGCAACAACCCCAATATTCCTAGAAAATGCAACCATTCAATATCCAAAAATATTGATATCTATAGCATGATCTTATGAATACTATGTCCAACGTCCAATCTCGCTAGAAAATGTAATTGTTCGAACTCCATAGTACTATCCAACTAATTAACATAGACCAACACCACCAAGGATAGATCCAAATTCATACATGCATCCATAAGTAGTTAATTCATCAAATCTAACTAATCCTTTTCCACTAGTGTCACTACCTACTATGTGAGGTGAATTACTATCACAATCGTAGTAGAGACCAATTGCAAGGGTAGTAAACATTCAAATATAGGTTCTCCAATATCAAATCCACTTACTAACAAGAAGCTTCAGTCATTGTCAAACACAAACATTCAAACTATCATGCTTATAGAAATAGCAACAAATTGGATAAAGGTAGGACCACTCCTTAAGAAACTAATTGATCCAAGAGTTTCTTTTATTTATCTTTAAGTTTCTGGACATTTACTAGGTAAAGCTCTACCATCCTTGAAGGAGTAAAATATAGCATTGGAGCTTGCAGATCAATCTATCACCATTCCTTTAAGATAGGTAGATGATGTAGTGATCAGTATTAATGGGTGATCTTATCCAATAGACTTTATAGTATTTGATGTAAATAGTGAAGACAAGAAATATTCAATTATCATGGGGAGATCATGGCTTAGCATAATTGATGCTAAGTTAAGTATGAGAGATCTATCTTTTGAAATTTCTAAGGAAGAAAAGAACAAAGTCATACACATGCAACAAATTCCATGCATTACTACTAATGAAAAAGGATGCAATCATGCATTGACTTTTCAGAATGTCAACATAGTCATTACACCAATCCACAACAAATGTGAAAAACAATTTTGTACACAAGAAAGAGAAGGGGCCACCAAACCAAAGGACACTCATTGGTCAACAATTGAGAACTTTTAACTATTCAAAATATGCATGAAACAATATGATTCACTTATTAATTGCCATTCTAAGAAGATGAATCCAATTGAGAGCCCAAAAACAAAACTATTAAATCATAATCAAACAAAACTAGAAAAACACAAAAAGGACTTAGACAATCAAAACTCAATTACCATCAAGATTACAAGGGACAATAATTCAAATGTTAAATAACTAAATATGATAAGTGAACCACCTAGAATATATGATCTAGGGTAACTAGGATGCATTTTCTAAACACTTGCTCATGAGTTCAGTTGTGGTGAAGATATGTTATCTTGATTTAGAAATTAATAAGTGATTTTCAATTTTTTTAACACTTCTTTTTACTTTTCCTATTTCTCTATATAATTCTTTCCATTCTTTTATACTTTTCACATTCTTTTTATTTTTCACATTCTTTGATATTTTTGCATTCTTTTATACTTTCTCATTTCTTAAATTTTTTATATTATTTTACATTTTTTAATTCTTTAATGCTTTTCATTCTTTGATATTTTTCATTCTTTACATCTTTTTCCAATTCTTACTATCTTTTTCAGGCTTTTCTTTCATGAATTTTATAAATAATTTTGATGCTAATAAAACACCTTAAGAATAAGGTAAGATGTAGTTCAATATGGTAAAAATTTCTCTATGTTATCAAGTCATAAGGAACTAATTATTTAAATAGTG
Organism: Gnetum montanum; assembly: GCA_015680685.1. Classification (NCBI taxonomy): domain Eukaryota; kingdom Viridiplantae; phylum Streptophyta; class Gnetopsida; order Gnetales; family Gnetaceae; genus Gnetum; species Gnetum montanum. Next base: position 20,130 of record MNCI01035667.1, read on the forward strand.
AGATCACAACATTCATACATCCATTCCATTAATAAGAGGTTCTTACCATGGCTATAATGATATTCCTTTTCCATCATACAACTAAGAATAAACTCGTGATCATTATACCTAGATAGAAAAGTGAAGAACTAAGTGGGACTGTAAACGGTGTGACATCATGGAGATTTGTGGATTATCTTGGATTACTTCTATTAGTTATGTTGCTTCTTTAGATGTATTATATCCTTGTAGATCAATGAAAAATGGAAGTAAGAGTAAAATAAGTGCTACCTTACCATGTCACTAGAAAGAGATGTTACCCATGCTTGAAGGTAGTCCTCTGGTAAGGTTAATAAAGATAAAAAAGAAAAATAATGCACAAAATAAATTTCTAGGGGTCCCACTAGAAAGACATGTTAGCCATGCCTAAAGGTAGGACGCTTCTCAGAAATTGGAAAAAATAAATAAAAAGTGTGATAAATAAACACCTCCCTTGGATAATATTCCAAGTGATAGTCTTATGATTGTAATTCCAAGAGATGAGATAATGTCATGTCATTGAAATGTGGTCTAAACTTGGTTTGAATCTTGGATAGAAAGGCTAATGATTACTTTAACCACTAATAAAACACAATAATTTATTATGCCTATGCTAAGAAACCTTATGTACTAACTTTTTCAATCGCTTCTAACTCCATCTCATCTCCCTATAGGAATAATCATAACTTGTAATTTTGTGTAACATAGCGTAATTTTCCTAACTTGGTGATACTAACATGTGTGTTTTTCTCAATAGGTATGCATTACATCCAACTCCTTAAAAGCCTAAGGACGCTTTCAAGTGTGGTTATAAAAGGGCATTAAGGGCTAGAGCCTTCTTTGGGGAAGACCAACTTGTATAACTATTGTATCTTATATCTACCAAGAAATTCCATGCTATCTTAAGCCTTCAATAGTAATTAATGTTAATAAAACATTTCATTAACATTCAAACTATACATTCTAATAACATCAACTTATTTCCCATCTCATCCATCTTCTTAATACTTCCTAAACTGTTATACCCTGAGATTCATTCTTTATGTACTTTTGATGCCAAAGTTTAGAGAAATATGCATCAGCTATACCACAAGATCCTTTGAACATGTCTTATATCTTTCAAATATTTACAATGATTCATTTTTTTCTCTTAAATGTCAACGAAAAATTTGTAATTTTTTCTTATTTTAGTGTCTATGATATTGAATCTCTGATATTGTAGCCTATAAAATCTATATATAGGTGGATACTTAGGAAATTTCTTCATATTTCACATTTGAAGACTAGGGAGACTTTTCCATTTTTCTTCTACAATCTAAGCTTTGACCTCCTAGCTTTCCCAAGCCATAACTTGCACATTATTGCTTTGATGTTTGTTATTTTCAAATCTATTTGATTCTGGAGTGATTATTTTAGTCATGGGAGGGTGCTAGTGAGTAAAATTTGAGTTAATATTTTGAGATTTCTAATGCCCAAAAGGTATTACAAGGGTAAGTTTAAAGGAAAGTAACAATAATTTTTGAAGAAAATCACTCATAGTAAGGCCAAAAAAAAATTTAATAGGACTTCTAATCAATCATACCAATTATCTTAAGCTATATAATGCACTAAAGGGGTTACTTGTTGAAAATTTCATAACTCTGTAATCATAGTGAACTAAGAACTTAATGTAACTAGGGATATGAGTAAGGTATAGAAACATTAAGAATTTATGAGAACACTTTAATAATTCCAAATTCTTAATTGATTGCAAATAGCCCCAAAGATATGAGCACAAGGAGGACTTCCAAAACTAATAAGTAAGAGACCAAGAGGTAGTGGAAGAGGCCAAATAGGATGACAAGATCCACAAGTAGACCATGTAGAGTAGGAGTCTTAATCTTACAGTATCCATAAAGAAACAATTGGTACCAGACATTCAGTTCAGTGGGAGGTAGAAAAACTAGTAGTATAAGGATAGTGCCTCATGTTATCACAAGAATGCCTCCAAATCATCTAGGAGAAATCACTCCTAATCAAAGTGATTGTGGAAATGAACTTCGCTTCATTTTTGTAATTTTTTCCAAAGATAATAAGGACACAACTCCATGTGTCATCAATATGGCTCATCTTGTAAAAGAATGGTGAATGATATTTAGTTGAGACTTAACAATTTTTGCATAATAAGGTAGAAGATGCTAAAATCAACATAGACAGAGTTTCTATTTCTCATTTGATGAAGTCAATAGAAAAATCTCTAAATGTGTCCAATGAAGGGCCAAGGCTGACATATTCATCCACTAGATCCAACAAAGAAACTAGAAAATTGTGGTTGAAAAGGACATATAACAAAGAAGATAAGGAAGACAAAGAGTTAACTCTGGAGGAGAGAATATATTTTAAAATTATCACTTATCACCTATTTCCTACCAAAAACCTCAATAGGTTATCCATCTATGTGGCCATAGGAAGAAGAATCCTAATGGGGAAATAAAATGTCAATCTCGCACAACTTTATTTTATGGAGATTTAGAGGTGGTTCAAGGAAATGAATATTGGAAAACTAACACTTCCATTCCCTTGCCTGATTAAGAAGTTTTGCAAATGGATTGGAATCATGAGATACAGTAATGATGTCCTTAAGAAGGTCCATAATGCCTGATATGCTAAGATGCTTATACTTGTAACATCAAAGAAAGATCAAGAGGATGAAGAAATAGAAGTTAGGGAAATCATAAAAACCATGAAACAACAACAAAAATAGGGACCCAATGATCATCAATAGTGAGAATAATAGCAATGGCAACATAAAGTTCGACCACCACTATCATAGGACTATAGATCATTAATGATTCATCTACAATAGATTGTAGAAATTATCAATTGGGGAACATGGGAAGAAGCCAACCTATATAGAGTAATTAATAATTCCATTTGACTCATAGTTTCTATAGATCTTAGAAGTGAACAAATATCTTTGTAGTAAGTAGGAGAGGCTCAATGGTCACAACATATCTCTAGGAATGCTGCATCATTCCAGGTGGTGCTTGAAACTAGAAAAGGAGCTACAGTTGTGGTAATTGAGCACCAAGATGTAGCATGAGCCATAGAAGTGATCATAGATCACATTAAGAAATCATTCAATGTACCTTCTGTGTCATCAATATATCTAATTGGAGCTAGAGATGCTTAGATGTTAGTTGGAACCTCAATGACTCTTGCAAATCATGAAGATGTGCTAGATTGACTATTGTAGATTGGGCAAGTGATGAAAATACTTTTTGACATTTCAAGTGATGTTACTATAGTGTAGTCTAAAGTTATAGCAACAAAGGGTAAGCTAGTTTTAGCAAAGACTAGGGTGGAGCATGTAGAAGTTGAAATACTTAGACTATAGGAAGAGCTCATGATGCAAAGATCTAATTCAATTCATTACACCTAACTAGATTGAACAATTCAGAATAGAGCAAATTAATCACCTACTAGAGTAGAATAAACAGATGGAGAATGAAAAGGGGAAAGTGATGTGCAATGCCTTGGTAGTAGAATAAGAAGCATATTGACATACTAACACACTCATTATAGCACAAGAAGAAAACAAATATCTCACCACAAATAACATCAGGTTAACCAAAATTGAAAAGCAAAAGAACATCCTAGATGAAAACATTCATCAGTTGAGAGAGACACTGATGAGGGTTAACCAAGACATGAGCCACTTAGAAAGAGATATGCATGATTAGAGAAAAATTAGCTATAAAGATCAGTGTGTAAAAAAATAAAGCTAAGA
>MNCI01035673.1:12943-26531 GCA_015680685.1 Gnetum montanum
AGGGTGACCTCAAGCCATGGTGCTATCCCTAGAGTTTCATCCCCTTGCGATTGCCCGCTGAGAATCTCTTCTTCAGGAATTTGGTGGATAGATTCCACATTAGGTTCTTCGCGGAGGGGGCCAATTGCATGAGAGCCTTCCGCATGCTTTGGTTACTGCATGCCTCATCCCCTTCTTGTTTGTGGACACTTCTCCTTGGGTTGTGATGGTCCTTCATCCCTTGGATGCCTTGGTTTTGGTACCATCTACGATCAAACATGACCACCCATTAGACTGTGCATAAGTAGCTCTAGATGGTCCTTATACACTTTCTTAGTTCAACTAAGTTATGTTATTAGCACGGGCATCCCTCGGAGTGTTAATTCATGGGTTAGAGCCAAAAACAATCAAGGAATAAGTTGGAGTTTAAGCTATTATTTTCATTTCTTCCCTTTCAAGGTGTGAAGTCTTAATTAATTAATTAATTAATTACACATAGGCTTCATCCCCCCATGACTGAGAGCATACCTCTAGGTGCTTAAGAGGGCAAGGATTGGTTGATGCGAATGCGTGATAAAACGTAGGTGCTTGGGAAGAAGTTAGGCAAAAAAATGGCAAAATCTCCCCCCAATTTTTTTTCAAAATGATGAAAATGAAAAGTGCAATGAGCATATATATAGGGGTTGGGCGCTGCGTCAACGGGGCCACATATATGCAGGGGGCTACGTATACGGGGCCTCGTATACATAGGGGGTTGCACTTGTTGACCAACGTTGACCATCCCAAAGAAAGCCTAAAAAGATGAATTTAAAACACCAAATTGGGATGGTTGAAGAGCGTAAGAGATCAGGAACGTGATTGAGGACACAAGGAGGATAATTTGAGCTAGAAAAAGAGTTAAATGTAGGAGAACATGAGAAAAAAGAACTTCACGGGGAAGAAATCAAGCGATGGGACATGAAAACAATCAACCACAAAATTAAAAGGATGGGTGGGACTTAACAAACAAGACCAAGAATACGCAAGTGGGTCCTCCCCATTGCAGGCGATAGCCTTAGTAGCCCTTGCATATCCTTAACAACAGAGTCTGTGGGCTCCGAGGTTAGGAAATGGTGATCGCAAGTTAAGACACCCATCCAAGTGAACCATCCAAAGCATGAGAAGTCCATGGAAATCATGATGAACTTTAAAAACATAAGATGGGTAGTGAGGTGAGTTAGGGAGAGAAATGGGTGAAGAGAGAGATGAGAGAATGGGAATTTCGATCATCGGTCACATGAAACACTGTGTGAAGTTGTGGTTAAGTGACCTGGTAGGACCTTTCTTGAGTTTAGACCCAAAATCATCTGCGTATAGTGACATCGCAGCAACAAGCGAAGCCCTAGCCATCCCCCAAGTGGATAGGAATGCACCCATAGAGAACCACCACTCCAACAGACGTGAGAGAAAGGAAGCGAAATGGGACTAAGTTAGAGGGGATGAAGGAAGTCCCATAACTAGTGCTTTTGGCCCGTGAGAGGCGGTCTAAGGGGTGTGCTTTGAATTCCCACATAGTGATGATTTTATTTTTCATTTTCTTGTTATTTCTTGGGAACCACACCGTGTAAAGACCCATGCTTGTTTGCATGCATTCGACCAAGGGATGTGCTTTGAATCCTCATGTTTTTTTGATTTTTTTGAATTTTTGTGGTGAGGACCACACCATGCAAGGTCAAATTGCCCAGGAGCTTTCTTGTAGAGAAGAACGTGGAGTGGTAGGAAATTCAGAAGGACACACTTGGGACTTGGGAGATAGAAGAGGACAACAAATGTTGCATTCCCCTTGAAGTCACATCCAATTCAAACCGTTGGGTCATCCTTGAGTTTGGGAACTACACAAGTCACACATGAATTAAAATGTTTTTTAAGTGAAGGGGTTGCATGTTTCCAATGGAAGAAAAACCATGGAGTGGGTGAATGGGTGGATGATGTGGACTCATTGCCGATTTTATGAGATGAAAATAGACATAAAATCCAAGGACAACAATGCAAGGGCGAGAGCAAGATAAACTAGGTGGACTATTTCACATGACCCATCACAATGAAAACCAACCACGCCAGACACCTGATGACAATAAGACGACTTATTAGCAACCAAGTAAAAATTAAACACACATGCATAAAGCATTGACAAAGAAATGGAAAAAATAATTAAAGAAAAAAAAGTTAGCAAGAATTGGCAAACATAGAAATGATGGTGAAAAACAAAAAAGTGTAAAACAAAAAATTCCAAAAATAGTAAGGAGCGTAGTGGAATGGGTTAGCATGGAGGATGGTCTTCCCCATGATTGGGCGGAAAGGAGGAGACGTGAAAGATGGAACGAGGTTGTCCTAGTGATGATGAGGTGGTAGCACTGGTTAGGTGGAGTTCACAGAAAGGTTTTAGTTGTTGCCGGTTAACCAACTATGTTCTAGTGGGATCCTCAGGTTTGTGGATAAGCAAGGCCCTAGATGGGAAGGTTTCAAAGACAATGTAAGGTCCCTCCCACAATGTTTAAGACTTAGTCAGTTGTGGTACATGTTAGGGGTTCCAATATAACACCTTGTCTCCACATCTAAATGTGACCTTCTGAATCCTAAGATCATGTCATTTTTTATTGTAGGCCTTGTGGATCTCATTTGAAGACAAGGCCACTAATTGATTCTCATCTAGCACACTTAAGTTGATAAGTAGTTCACGTTGTGCTAGTAGTAGGCCAAGGCCTAAGTCACTGGCTATGGATAGTGTCCAAAATTCTGCCTAGATTGGAAGTTTTGGTAGCTTACCATACACGAACTCATAGGGAGAGTAACCTATAGGAAGTTTCCAAGTGGAGCGATAGGCCTAGAGGGCATCATTAATTTTGGTGCTCCAATCCCTCCTATATTTGCTAATGGTTCGAGTGAGGATCTTGGTGATCTCCCTATTGGTGACTTCGGCCTACCCGTTGGCTTGGGGGTGATAAGGTGTTGTATATTTATGGGTAACCCCTAAGTGTTGCATGAGTTTATGAAAAGTGGCACTCCAAACCTGTTGACGATTTGTTGTTGGACAAATCGTGCGACAGTGTTTGAGGAACAATCAACGACGGCTACTGCCTCCGCCCACTTTGTGCGGTAGTCCACAGCTATGATGATGTATGCCTTTCTATTGGACAGGGGTGTGATGGGTCCCATGAAGTTGATGCCCCAGATGTCAAAGGGATACAGTGGCTGGATCCACTGTTGAGGTTCCTCTAATTATGCAGTCATCCCACCGTGTCTCTGGCATTTGCAGGAGTAGGCAAACCATTGTGCATCCCTAAAAATTATGGGCCAGTAATATCCTGCAAGTAGGATCTTAATGGCTATGCGACGTCTAGCATAGTGGCCCCCATGAGGACCCTCATGAGCATCCTGGAGGACGCGTACTATATCATCATCAGGGACACACCATTGAACTAGGCCATCTGCGCACACCTTGTAAAGGTGACCACTAATTTCCATGAAGTGCTTAGCCTTATGAAGAAACTGTTGTTTCTGTCGATGGTCCCACTCCTTTGGCAAATCCTGAGTTGTGAGGTAGGTGAGGATGTGGCTGAACCAAGGTGATGCTTTGGGCACCTGCGAATTGATTGCACTTGTGAAGAGAAGTTCATCTAGAAATTGGTCAGAGAGGGGCTCCTCCTCTTCTGTGTCATCCCATCGCAACCAAGATAAGTGGTCAGCAACCACATTCTCGGTTCCCTTTCGGTCTACCATGGTGAGGTCAAATTCCTGAAGAATCACCAGCCACCGGATGATGTAGGGGCTCACTATTGGTTTGTTCATCAGGAATTAGATAGCACTATGATCAGTATGCATGAACACCTTGTATCTGAGCACATAGTGTTGAAATTTTTCCAAGGAAAACACCACTACTATTAACTCCTTTTCGATGGTGGTGTAGTTAAGCTGAGCACCCACAATGCTATGGCTTGCACAATGGATATAGTATAGATGGTTTTGATCATCACACTCTATAAGCACAGCTCCAAAGGCATAATTAGATGCATCCTTCATGATGTGGAAGGGCCTACATCAATCAGGTGCCCATAGAACTAGAGTTTCTACGAGTTGCACCTAGTCCTGGCGGCAATAAAACATAAGAAACACATAAAACATGAAGAAATTGATAGCTATAGTTGCACCTAGTCCTGGTGGCAATAAAACATAAGAAACACATAAAAGAAATCCAAACCAAATAAAGTAAAATATAGAAGAAAGTGTAAAATATTTAAGAAAGAGAAAAATATACTAAAATCATGAAAAAAAGTGAAAAAATGAGGAGCCACATTAATTGATTAGCATGGATAAGCATCTCCTCCACAACTAAATTGGAAGGACGAGATCCGAAAAATTAAGCACACATGTCCATCTATTGAGGTGTTCTGGGGACTAGCTCTCTTAGGTTCATGGAAAGGTTTAAGTTGTTGCATGTTGACTAGTAACTTTTTGTTTGGGCTTTCAGGTTTGTAGATTAACATGGCCCCAAAATGAAAGGTTTCCTAGATAATGTAAGGTCCTTCCCACAACATTTGAAACTTAGTTCTTTGTGGTACATGTGTGGGATTCTAGTATAGGACCTTATCTCCCAATTGAAATTTTACTTTCTTTATTTGAAGGTCATGTCATTGCTTGTTGAATGCCTTGTGCACTTCATTAGATGACAGGGCCACCAATTGGTTCTTGTTTATCAAGTTGAGATTCATTAATCTTTCTTTTTATGCTAGACTTAGGTCAAGGCCATGATCACAGGTTGTTGATAGTGTACAGAGCTCTATTTGGATTGGAAGAGTTGGTTATTTCCCATACACAAGCTCATAGAGAGAGTAGCCAATAGGAAGTTTCCAAGTGAAGCAATAGGATTGTTGCATTTCCTACTCCGATCCCTCCTATATTTACAAATGGTTCTTCTTATTATATTTATGATTTTCCTATTTGTAACTTCTACTTGGCCATTAGCTTGGGGGTGGTAGGGTGTTGTTAATTTATGTTCAACCCCCAAGTGTTGCATGAGCTTCCAAAAGGTAGTGCCTGTGAAATAAGTATCGTTATTATAAATAAGTGCACATGGCACCCCAATCCTATTTACAAAATATTATTATACAAACTGAGTAGCTATAGAAGATGTGCAATCGGTGATGGCTGTAGGTTCTGCCCATTTTGTATAATAGTCAAAAGTGACTATGATATATGCCTTTCCATTTAACATGGGAGTGATGGAAGCCATGAAGTTAATGCCCCAAATATCAAAGGGCTCTAGTGGTTGGATCCACAATTGAGGTCCCTCCATACGGGTGTCATTCCACCATCACATTGGCAGTATCCATAGGAGTAGATGAACTAGTGAGCATCCCTAAAAAGTATTTTCCAATAATACCCTACCATGAGGATTTTAATGGTTATGAATTTCCTAGCATAGTGGCCCTCACAAGGACCCTCATGAGAACTTTGGAGCATGCGTAGTTGATTAGCATCAAGTACACACCATCACACCAAGCCATCGGTGCACATCTTGTAAAGGTGTTTGTTTATTTTCATGCATTTAACCTATTGAAGAACCTATTGTTTCTTCTTGTTTCCCTAATCCTGTGGCATCTTCTGAGTGAGAAGATAGGTGAAAATGCCATTGTACTAGTTAGGTTCAGTGGGCACTTACTCAGTTATAGCCTTGGCAAAGAAGAGTTCATTAGGAAATTGATTTGAAAGTGGGCTCTTCTTCTCTTTGTTGTCCCATCTCAACTAAGATAAGTGGTCAACAATCATGTTCTAAGTTCCCTTTCGATCTACCATAGTGAGATTGAATTCCTAAAAGATCACTAGCCACCATATGACACGGGGCTCACCGTTGGCTTATTCATTAGGAACCAGATTACACTATGGTCTGTGTGCACAAAAACCTTGTACCCAAGCACATAGAGCCTGAGTTTTTTCAAGGAACACCACCATCATCAATTCTTCTTTGTTGTGGTGTAGTTTAGTTGCACACCCATAATGCTTCTACTCAAGTAGTGGATGTAGTAAGGACATTTCTGATCATCCAACTACATGAACATGGCTCCCAAGGCATAAGTGGGTATGTTTGTCATGATGTGAAAGGGCCTGGATCAATCAGGTGCTTGTAGAGTTGGAGTTTCTATGAGCTTTTGCTTGAGTTGCTGAAATGCACCCTCACATTCCTTGGTCCAGATGAACAAAGCATCCTCCTTTGTTAACTCCACCAACATTTTGGCAATCTTAGAGAAATTCTTAATGAATCATTGGTAGTAGCCAATGTGTCCAAGGAATGACCTCACATCTTTAACTATTTTAGGCTATCGGGTAATTCCTTGGATGACCCTTATTTTTTAGGGTCCACCTCAATCCCTTTTTCTAAAATTTTGTGCTCCAACATAATGCCTTCCTAGACCATTAGGTGGCTTTTTTGCTAGTTGAGCCTAAGGTTGGTCTCCACACACCTTCTTAACACTTGTTGAGGATAGTCTAGAGCTTACTCAAATGTAGTCCCATAGGTGGAGATGTCATCCATGAAGACTTCCACCCTGCTACCAATCTGTTGTCAAAAAATGCTTAGGACAAGGTGTTAGAATGTGGAAAGGGCATTGCATAGACCAAACAACATCTTTCTGTATGCAAAAGTGTCCCATGGACTTGTGAATGTGGATCTGGCCTAATCCTTCGGTGCTATTTGGATTTGGTTATAGCCACTATACCATCTAGAAATCTATAGAAGCAATGCCTAGAAATGGTATCCACCACTTGGTCCACAAATGGTAATGGAAAGTGATCCTTGTATGTTATCATATTCAATAACTTGAAGTCGATGCAAACCCTCCATTTGCCATCTTTCATTGGCACTATCATAAGTGGGCTAATCCACTTGCTATTCATAATGGGATAGATGAACCAAGCATTGAGGAGGATTTCAATCTCCTCTTTCATGATTTTCTTCAGTTTAGGGTTCAACCGTGGTTGTAGTTGCCTCTTTGGTTTAATGGAAGGATCCATGTACATGTGATGTTGACATATCCTAGGATCAATTCTAGTGAGTTTAGGATATGACCAAGTAAAGGTTGTTGGTCATTTGTTAACCACCTCTAATAGCTTCATTTTCTATGCTAGAGTAAGGTTGGCATTGATAATAACTAGCTTGCCATTTTTTTAGAAAATCATATTCCATTCTAGCTAGTAGAGTTTTTAACTTAAGGGGCTCTTGTTTAAAACTTTTAAGGATCTCCAAATTTCCCAATTTGGTGTCATCATGTTCAACAATGAGTTAGTATTGGATTTGCTCCATCTCGTTCATGCCTTTGATGTAAGCACCTATGAAAATCTCAGTTTGTTCCATGCATAGAGTTGAGCTACTTTCACTATCAACTATCAACCATTGGGTGCCATTTTGTTTTGTGGCTACTGTGGATGGGCACCTTTGAATTTTAGACACATTTTCACATTTCCTACATGTTGTGATTGTTGTACTTTTTATAGACAATAATTTCTACATGTAGTGACACCTTGTGTCACTATACATGATGCATGGAATGTGCTTTCTCTTAGTATTTCCAAAATCATTTTCCTTGGAAATTTCTAAGGAGAGGTATTTGATTCCTTACCATGCATCTATTTTTCTCAACCAAGACCTTCCCATGATGATTGGGAAGTCCCCCTTGTAGTTATCAACTCTGATCACCAAGAAGTCAATAGGATATAATCACCCATAGGTGGTGGTCATAATATCCTCCACAAATCCCAAGGGAATGGTGATGGACTGATCTTTCAACTCAAGATGAATGTCTTTCTTCTTAAGAGGAGATAGGTTGCAGGCTTTGTACATTTCATGAGAGATCAAATTTACACCAAAACCTAAGTCCATAAAAGCTTTGCAAGACTCATTCCCAGTGATTTACAAGTAAATTAGGGAACTTCCAAGATTAGATCTTTTCCTAGGAAGCTGGATAGCCTGTATCCAATTAGTGACAGCATGGGTCAACATTATAGTATGCACATTGGGGGGCATTTGGTTTGAAGGGATCTCAAATGATATTGTAGAAGATGAAAATGAAGTAAGGTCATTAGCCACAAGTGTCTATGAGGGCTTAAAAGAACTATTGGTTTGGAAGAAAGGTCTTTTTTGGGGCTTATTCTCTAAACCACTTAGCCATGGAGCTAACTATAAGTTAATAGCCCTCATGTCATTTTTTTGCTATGGCTGGGTAGGAATTTCATCCTACATGGATGGAGCTAGTGGCAATGGAGTTAAGGGTGGAGGCACAGGTGTAAAAGGATGAGAGTGAAAAGGAAATGGAAACTCCCCTTGTGGAGAATGAGCTTTGTAGTACTCAGGAGGGTAGTAGTGGTGTTAGAAGGAGGTGTGATTGAAATAGTAAATTGGAGAAGTCAGTTACTGAACATAGTATTCATATGGATCTAGTTGCCAATAAGAGTACTATTGCCTTGGTGGTGGCATCCCCCATGATTGTGGGTGTTGCCACTACTGGTACTACTCATGAGGTTGGGATGGAGCTCCACTCAGATTATAGGCTTGTTTTTGGTAGAACTATTTGTAGTTTCCTTGAGGATAAGGCAACCTTATGGGTGCTTGCCTTCTTGACAATCTAGGATTCATCACATACACCCTAGACTTATGCAAGTGTGACACAATGGGATAACATCCCTTAGGATGTTCATATTGGTAGATGTCACACACACCATCATCATTTGCTTTAGACTCTACAACCTCTTCAACGATAGCAACTTTTCCCTTACCTCTTTGATGGACACATTTAGCTTCCTTCATTCTCCTTTGGTCACGTCCACTACCTTGCTATTTGGACTCTTTTGCAATTCTCAGGGTAATTTGAAACTTTTCATCCAAAGAGTCCCACATTTTATCTACCTTGGCCAATATTTTAGAACAAAATTTTAGTATTATCAAGGTCTTACATTCCACCACTTCATCAAGTGGTGCCTCCTTCTCGTTGTCACAAAACTCAACCTCCCATTTGTGGATGGAAGGATTTTGATTGTACTCCACTACACTTTCTCTTTTCCTCAACACATCTTCTTGTTTGGCCTCTTGCTCAATTAGCCTTTAGATCTATTGGGCTCTTAATTCTAAAAGTCTCCCTTGGGCATAGACCCCAATAGTTCTCCTTATTTTTGTTCTAAGCCCATTTATGATATGGCAGAGCTACTCCCTTTAAAAAAAGCCATGGCCTAGGCACTTGTGCAACAGAGAGTAATATCTACTGATGGTTGCATCTAAGGATTCATGTGTTTCTTGTCTCCATCCTTGAATTTGCTTCCTCAGATTAAACACTTGGAAGTACATTCGATACCTATCATTGAAGATTTCAAGCATCATACTCTATTATCTGATTGATTCTGATTCTAAGGATTGGTACAAGCTTTTAGCCTCCTTGATGAGTGTTCTAGGGAACAACGTCAATTTTTTCCATTCATTTTCAATGTTCTACAAGGCATAGGCATTGTGAAAGGCTTGGAGATGATTTTATGAATCAGAGTTGTATCCCCCTTCAAACTTGGGAATATTGTTCATGTTCAATTGTTTCATTTGGCTATCTTTCACATGCCTTGTTGGAATTCTCATAGCCTTTGTAATATTTAACATGTTTCTAGTTGCAAGCAAAGGCTCATCATAGTCATAGCCCCTTTGATGGTTATGATGCCTATGATGCCCCTTGTTGTCCCTTCTTTCATGGTGGTGAGCCTTCCTTGATTGTTCATGACCCCTACAATCATCTCTATCCTACCAATCACTTTCATCATGGTCTCATTCTCTATGACTTCGATTGAAGTTGGAAGAGAAAGAAGATGAGGATGATGTAGGCAAAGAGGAAGGAGGACTAGCACTAGAATGGTGCCTACTACTCCCTCTTCTTTGGTCATGGCCACAATCATCATGTTTATCTTTATCATGGTTCTTATCCAGGTTCCTTCCTTAACTCCCCCCTTTGGAGCCCCCATGGTCATGGGACTCATTCTTCCCCAAACCAAGGTTGTTCATAGTGGACTATAAATTTTGGTTAGGGCCCCCTTCATGAAAGAAAAGGGGAGGAGAGTCAGTGAATTGAGAACCCCTAGAGAAGGGATCTTCTCCTTCCTTTTGGCCTAGTAGGAACAAAGGGTTTGTGAACCATTTCCCCTTTGACACCTCGTAGTGAGCCTCTTGTTGCTGATCTTACCTCCATTGCACCTTAGTGGGATGGTAATCTTGATATTCATGGTCCTACATAATGTATTCAGCATTGAGCCCTTGGATGCCCAATTCCATGAGAGTGTGGAGCAACATTACAGAAATTGATCGATCGGGTGGCAACACAATGTTGCCCTCCATGTTCCTCCACCACATCTGTTCATCTTGGTGTAGGATGAAGGTGAAGTTTGGAGCATACTCATCTGGATGAGTATAGACCACTTTGAATTGTTGGGTTACATCTGGTTTTAACCCTTCACATCTTTGCTAATTAGAATAGCCTTGGTATGGTGATGGAGAATCTCCCCTGTGAGAAGAAGTCATATTGGATTGGAAGAAAAACAATGTGCTCTTGTTGTTATTCTTATTTTTCTGAATGATATTGAATTTTCAATTTGTTACAAAATTATCATATAATATCACTAACTCCTAGGTAGCACATGTAGCTAACTAAAATCCTCGACAATGGTGCCAATGATGAGCAACAAGAAATCCCTACACCAAACCATACAAATCACTAGCATTCACTAAGTGATCCAGTTGAATTCCATAGAATTTAGCTCTCTAAGTACACTGGATCTAGGTCGTGAATCTAACAGATGTGATCATTGTCTTCTCAGTTTCACTTGTGAAGTGCAAAGGTATGGTTAAGTGTAATTAAGGCACATGATTTTTATCCTTTCGTTTTTTTCATTAATTTGCTTAAGTGTTGAAGATAAAGTAATTAAATGTTTAATTAATCTAATAACTAACTAATGCTTAGCTAATCCTAACATAAGCATCCATTCCCACTTTCTGTACACATCCTGAACATGTTGCAATGCTACTAGGTTTCCAAGCATTAGGCACTACTGGGATTACCAAGCATTAACGTATGCTCAAAGTGCTCATACTTATGTGCATTAATTAATTGTTTGAATTAATTACTTAAAGGAATTAAAGTAAATTGCATGAATAATAAATGTATAAAGTAAACATTAAGCTCAATCCAAGTGCTACCAAGTTTACAAAGAAAACTCATCTTTATTGTCATTCACACATCAGTGCTCAGGTACATTAGTGCTCAAATAAAGATTCATACACTTTTCACTCCTATTGCGAGCACTTAAGAAAATACTCTAACTTTGGGAAGATAGAAATGCAAGAGTTTAGCTAGCAATTAATGATAGGCTACCATAAATGCAGCTGGTGAATATGTATTTATAGGCAAGACTAGACATTGCATCGATGTGCACATGTTGATGCAAGAAATCACGTGTTGACTTAATCGCGTTGATGTTGGCAAACAACGATGACTCATCATAGATTCAAAGAATCAACAAAAATTTTAGTATCAATAGAAGAGAAGAAATTTGAGCATTGGTTGAAGAAGTTGGGAGTAACTGAGAATCTCCTAAAGAAGAATGATAATTCTAGAGAAATTAGATTCATTAGTGGAAAAAATTTAGATTTAGTAGAAAATTATCAAATTTATATATAAGCAAAGAAACATTTGAGTTTATGGTTAATCATAAGAAAAATTACTCCATGTAAAGTGATATTAATTATATGTTATAGTGAATCTCAAATAATTTATTACTGATCATCAAATTTATCATTTCAAGTATCTGACATTTTATTGATCTCTAGGATTTTTCATAAGCTACATGTTGAGCATGATGATTAAAAAATTTTCTTCCTAACGATGTCATGGAATTTTCTAACACTTTCTTCTCAACAAATAGAGATAGGTCATAAAGCAAATTTTGACTATTATTTATAAAGCAGGTTGATCTAGATAGGATTTTGTCAATGAAATTGATTTATTTGAATCTATAAATTATACTTATTTTACCTATGTAAGACTTTCTATTAATTCTTAGAATGCATATTTACAATCTAGTGAGAAAAAATTAGTATGCCTTCTTCTACTAATGTTGTAAACAAGACATCTAATTTTATTCTTCTTGATGATGTATATGAATCATTTTTTTCTAGTCTTTCATCACAATATGTCTTCATTCAAAGTTTATGTTGCCTACCTTATAATTGAAGTTTCGCTTTGTAAGTAAATGATATAATACAACAATATAGCATTTGAGTCATGTATGTGAAGTACTTTTTTTAAGACTTGTTGAGCAAGGTAATGCTTTAATGGCACATCATGCCTGAAATATAAAGTCATTTATTCATGCAATGTTGATCATTAGGGAAGTGTTGGACTCCAAGAAAAGGAAAATAATATTAAAACATTTAAAGTACATTAGATCATCAAAGAGAGAGTCTAAAGAAAAGGCCAACATTTTTGGAAATGCCTTTTTAGATTTTTATCCTTACAATAAATCTCGCCTATGGGTTGGATACATCTCGCTTGTGAGAAGAAGACATGTTGGATGTTAGATGATCCATTTACTCGATGTACCTTAATTTTTTCTTTAATCTGCCTAGCGTGAGTAAATGTTACTATCTTGGGTCCATTCCAATGATGTGAATGATAATTTTACTAAGGTTAGATGGTGCATGTAAGACTAACAGTCCCCGACAACAGCGCCAATGATGAGTGTTTAGGTACCCTTACGCCCAACCATACAAATCACAAGAGTTTACATGCGACTTGGTCGAATTCCGTAGACTGTAAGCACTTAACATACACCAGACCTTTAACCAGCAAAACCCTTTGTTAGAACGGTCGTTGTCCTCTCAACCTCACTTGTGATGTCCTGATTGCGATGGTTAAGTGAGATTGAGGCAACTGATTTTTATGGCTTTTTACTTTATCTTCTAGCGTCTAACTATCGGAATGGAAAGTAAGGAATGCAATATTATATAATCTATAATTATCCTAATCTATATCCTAACTCTTCCTAGCATAAGTATCCGATCTCATCTTCAATGCACGTCCTAAGCATCCCCTAACAACTACTCGGCTACTAGACGTTAAGCGTCATTACGTTGCCAAGTGTTGGGTTTCACGTTCCAGATTTTCATACTTATGGCTTTTGCAAACTATAAGAGAGCAAGAGAAATTAAAATAATAATAATTATTAAACTATAAATATTAAACTATAAATGCATAGAAATGGCTAAGTCCAATTGCTGCAAGGAATGCTTGAAAAACTCGTCTTGATTGCCATTCACACCAATGGGCTTAGGTACATCAACGCTCAAATAAAGAGCTGAACATTTCTTACACCTACTGTGGGTACTTGGAAAATATTCTAACTCTCGCAGAAACAAACTACAAGAGCTTCACTACAACTAACAAAAAGGTCAATAAGTGTGGCGGGAACCCACTTATTTATAGGCCGAAATAGGTGCCGTGTCAACTGGGCCACGTCGACGCATGGAAGGATGCGTCGACGAGGCTGCGTATAC